>LZPO01097485.1:35277-46356 GCA_001675575.1 Neotoma lepida
ACTCTCCTCTTTTCCATCCATCATTCCATTCGGCAAGAAACCAGCACAATTAGGTCCAATGTTTCTCAACTATGGGTGGTACGCTAGATGCCACTGTTGAAGTTTTGAGCCCTCTAACTTGGTTAAGGCTTATAATACACATAAATGTGGGTATTGTCAACTGTGTTTCTTTAGATGAAGAAACTGTGGCACAAGCAGGCAGCTTAGTGACAATCCCATAACAAGTCAGAGGAGGTTATGAATTTCCATTCAGCATCCTGACAGTGACACCCAGATCTTTCATTTCAGTGGCTGATGAAGAATGTGAAAAGATGATGAAGTGGAACAGAAACAGGTCCCAATGTGCACCCAGCCCACGCCAGCGCACAGTCACTCCAGGCCTCTGCTCGTGCTTGACTTAATGATCCAGAATGAGTTAGAGAGACAGGTTATATCTCTAAGCTATAATTACTCCAGCTGGCTTTGTGAAAAGGTGGTGTGTTTGGAAGAAACAAATGCACATACAAGATGAGTCCGTCTCAAAATAGCTTATTTCAGCATAGCTCAGGCAGAGCCTGTGGATTACAACAGGAGGTGGAGGGAAGTTTCCTCAAGCACTTTCCAAATATTTCAGGAAAATTCAAAGCATATGGTGTCAATGTCTTTTTTTACTTAGAAGCTGGAAGCCATGTGTATTGAAAAAGAAAGGTAATTCAAATATTCTAAAGCAATCTATACTTGACCCATGAACCCATGGTTTATCACATGGGTTACCAAAGGCACAGAAGTTAATTCTATTTATCCATTTAATGGTGCAAAATACTTATGTTAATATTTTTATTAAATATTTAATAATATTATTTTAATTTGCTAAAGAAATGAATATCAAGTTTCCATTTCTTTGTTTTTTGCAAATTTTCAAGTATAAGCCAACAATATTATACGTCAGTAGACATACAACTGTCCATAGGTGTTAGGTGCCCAGTGAAACAGATAGCCTGGATTTCTTGTCAACAGAAGCTGTGTCTTCCTTGTTCTGTTGGCTGTGGGCTGGGAGTCGCAGCTCTTCCTCATGTGTATTAACTCACTTAGATTTTCTGAAATACTCTCCAATCCCCCAACACCTGCAACAATGAAATTAAGTTGAAATTTAACTTAAATATCAGTATTTTTGAATCCAAATGAAGCACCAGTTTCTAATAATGATTCTTTCCACTCATTTGATCATTTGCATTTTCCTTTTCTGTGTTTTAAGATGCTAAAAACGTTTAAGATAATTTTATACAATGGACAATTATGTTATACAGAGCTGTATGGCATAAGCTTGATTGTTTATATATAAAGTCATGTGAATATTTAAAGAGGTGTTGTCACTTAATATTTCAAGACCTAATGGTTAAGCTGATACTTAGGTAAATGGATTGAATATTAAGTGGTATGTGAACAATGGTGCCTGCTTCACTAGCTGTATCCTGATCCTGCTGGTTAACAGATTTGGTAAATACATATAAAGTTGTGGATTTGTGAGAAGAGGAACCATGACAGGTAATTGAGTCTGAATTAGACTGAGTCCAAGATGAGGATGGTATTATGACAGGTTCTGAAACTGTTTACTGTGGGAAATTCGTGTTACAATGAGTATTTGTATGTGCTCACAAAATAGAGTTCAGAGGTCAAGTTAATTTGGAAAAGGGACCTGCTATGTCATCTCTTAGGGACACATGAGGAATTCAGCGTTTTATTTATCTGGGGAGTCTTGTAGCCTTGGTATTCAGTAGAAGGTAAGTATATTAGTATGCCATGTGAAATTTTCTTGTAATAACACAGAAAAATAAAGAGGTACAAGGAAAAGCAAATTATAATATATTTAGTCCTATTTATTCAAAATCTTGTTACCTTAAGACATAANAAGTATGGAAACATTGATGAGATATTTTACAATCTTACTTTTATATTATGACTGAGAAATTGAGTTCCAGGCCTTGAGGCTGTGTAGGTGAGTGATTACCAAGCATATGTAAGGCTCTGGGTTCAATCCCCAGCATTAGAAAAAAGGCATCAGGGTGTTCATTTTATAGTGTCAAAATGATATGTGCATGTGTGTGTATGTGTGTGTGTATGTATTGTGCACATGTGCATATGTTCACATGTGTGTGAATGTTGGCATGCACATCCCATGGCTTATGTGTAGAGGTCAGAGGACAACCTTTTATATCTGTCCTTGCCTTCTACCTTGTCTTTTTCTTTAAAACATGACAGCACATTGATAAACCACA
This sequence comes from Neotoma lepida, assembly GCA_001675575.1. Classification (NCBI taxonomy): domain Eukaryota; kingdom Metazoa; phylum Chordata; class Mammalia; order Rodentia; family Cricetidae; genus Neotoma; species Neotoma lepida. The sequence continues at coordinate 37,533 of LZPO01097485.1, forward strand.
TACTGATGAGCTAAATGCCTTGCGCCTTTGAGAGATTCTCTAGTCTCTCCACCTCATCTTAGGCACAATGGGATTACAGTTGAATGCCACACATCTGCCTTATCTGGGTTTTGGGGATCTGAACTCTGTCCTCAAGATTTAACAGCAAGCACATGATCCATAGAACCATGTCCTTGGCCATTGAGTATACATATGAATTCATATGGCACATATGAATCTATATTGGATCAGCCACAATTTGTGTGTTCAATAATTGTCTATGACCCAGGCTTACCCTATTAGATAGACAAAATTCTTCTGGGAGATATCTGTTTAAAACTGGCCAAGCTCTACCATTTCATAGACAGATTTGTCTTTGGAAGTCTTTATTTTTCACACAAGCACACATTTTGATTGACTACTCATCCACATCTTATCCTATCACATGTGCACCGAGCCCATTGTTAGGAAGGCATTTAACTGCCTGGTAAATTAATGGAATTAAAAATGCCTCTTCTACTATATTTACCATCTTTCATAGTCAATTTTCCTCTTTAAGCATCAAGTATTTTGCTAAGAAATCCAGTAGTATAGTGCAGATTTCAGGCACCACAGGGTCCCAGAGGCTAATCTTTCTCTTCCATCACTTTCCTGAGCTGACTCCCACTCTTTGCTGGCTGATAGTGGGCTGCAGTAAGAGGAACATCCTTTTATAACTATTCATTTCATTTTTCCCTGACATCAGTGGCTAAGCTGTTAGGAGGATGTGACCACAATGGAGCTGGTAGGTGCCTAGTGGTCCATGTAGAAAAGCTTTCAGATAAAGGACCTTTGAGCTCTTCTTTTGCAGGTGTAAGGCCTGGTCAGCTTCATCCTTTGATTGCCAAGGCTTCTTAGCAGACTAAATCCACTTTCAACTATTTCCGAGAGAGATAGCCCCGTTTGTAACGTGTTTTCATTCCAATCATGAAGGCCTGAGTTCAATCTCCAAAACTGATGCATGAAAATAAATAAATAAATACAGCAACAGCACCAAACTGGGTACAGTGGCACACACTTATAATCCAAGCACTGAGGAGGCAAAGGAAGGCAGATACGTCCCTGGGTTCACTGGCTAGACAGTGCAGCTGAATCAGTAAGTTCTGGGTTCAATGACAGATCCTTTCTCAAAGTAACAAGATAGAAGGTACTGGAAGAATGACAGCCAAGGTTGTCTTCTGTCAACCACACACATGTGCACAATGTAAACATATTTTCCCACACATATGTACCTGCACACACTTGAACACACACAGAACACTACAGGAGGAATCTACTTCACAATTAAATCTAGAGGTCTGAGAGTCTACTAAGGATTGTTAGGAGAAAGTTTCCATGATGAAAACCTCTGAAATTATTTGAATTTCTTCTTTACAAATGCCCTGTGTCACAGAGTGAGTGTCAGAAGTCTCAAACTGGCGGATGTGGACAAGGAAGCAGAGGAGGGAAGCGAGTTCAGCNCTCAGTGCTGTTTCAGGTGGGCAGGCAAGCTATGCGAGGCATTCTGCATAATAGATTACTCAGAGCTGCTAAGGATGCCGAGTCATTTATTTTCTGCTTAAAAGGGCACTTTGACCTTTCCTGAACCCAAATATATGCTTCTTAGTGGAAGACTCTTCCCATGCATGTGATAGAAAGATACCGAGAGAAATATTCCTCAATCCAGCAGCAGAGATAATACTGCTATTAAGTAAATAATACATTTTCTATAACTCTATATGTATAAACAGATAATGTATAAATTACTCAAAACAGTTTCAGCATGGTTAATGAACTTGCCCCAAGGCTAATTTTTAAAAAGTGCTTAACTAGGTCTTTTAATTTTTTTCTCCTTTATGCATAACAGCGTTTTAGTTAATAGCATTAATCAAGCTGAAGAACCACCTGTATTGAAACTAAAATAACTTTCTAGGCTATATGTATGCATAACATAAAGCATTTGGGGAGTATGAATCAGGATTCATTTTGCCCTAAGATGAAAGGACTTACCTGTTATCTCTATCCCTTTGTCAGGATCTTCTCTTACCTAAGATGAGTTTAAGAACATTCCAATTAGCTGAGGGATTTGCTTTTGGCTAATAGTCAGTACCTGTATGGCATTCACACAGTGTGTTTAACATGTTCATGTCGTAAATTATCTTAGCTGTAGTCATCCAGAGTCTGTGTTCATGTTGGGCCAGTAGCCAGTGATGCTCTCTTGGAAAAGCCACATGACTTATTTCATCTTCAGCTTTAAAATGGAGACTGAGTCTGGTGACAATCACATGAGCTAACTCATAAAAAGCTCCAGCACCAGACAGACAATTATTTTAAGTCATGATCCACAATAAAGTGATAATATAACACTTAAGGGCTGGGGAAATGGCTCAGATTGCAAAGTGCTTCCTATGCAAGACTGAGACAGCAGTTTGAGTCTTAGAACTCACATTGAAATATCTGGAAGTGGAGGGGCATACTTGTAATTGCAATAGTGGAGAGTAGTGATAGGAGGATCCCTGTGGCTCACTTTGCAGCCAACATACCTGAATCTGGCAGGTTTCAAATCAATGAGATGGTCTGTCTCAAGAAATGATGTGAAAAACTAAGGAAGACACCTGAAGTTGACGTCTGGTTTTCAAATGCACACCCACCGACCCACCCCATGCATACGCAGCTGCACATGTGTGCATGTGTATATATATGGACACATATATACATACACACATATACACACAAAATAATACAGCTCTTGACTTGACACAATGAGAAGTTCAAATACTCAGATGGGTTGATGATCATAAATGCCTCAGCAGAAATATAAATGAGAGCAAATGGCCAATANACCCCCAAATCAAGAAAAGATGATCAACATAACTGACCATTGGGGAAATGTAAATGAAAACCACAGTGAGACACCCGTTAGACTGCCAATTAGAAAAACCCCAGAAAATAACAAGAGCTAATGGGAGTTCAGAGTAACTGTAACCCTAGCATGTTACTGGTATGCATGGAAAAAGGAAGCAGTGTAGAAAGCAGCCTGGAGGTTCCTCAAAAACTTAAATGTAGAATGACTACAGGACCCTGCAATCCCACTTCTGCGTGTACACACCACAGGAGGGGGAACACGGTCAACTCTAGCAGATATTGCACACCCACGATCATAGCAGTGTGAGCCACAGAGACAAAAGATGGAGGTGATGTAAGTGTGCAGCAGGGGCTGGTGCTGTGGAGATGTCCAATAAAAGCAGAATTTCATTTTAGGAAGAGGAGAACATCCTGGTGAAGGAAGGTAGCTATGACTACATAGCACATAGTTAACACCACTGAACTGTAGCCTTTTGGATGGTTACCATTACAAAATTTGTGTTATATATGTCATCAGTATTTAAAAATGTAAAGTGTTACAAAGTTTTTTTTTATATATTTCAAAGTACTAAATACTAATATGCTTTCTTTTATTGTGGTTTTCTCAGTGGAGATATATTTTTATTCATAATTTTATCCATTTAATCTTTTAGTCATAAAAATATACCAAGCTCCTAAAACATAAAATTCTGTGATAGGGAAGGGGCATGGAAAGAAATAGCCTGGTGTCTTATTTCTCACATCTGAAACTCTAAAAGAAAGATAATCATGGGGGCATACAATAGTGTGATGAGAACAATTCGTAGAAGGGACACCTGTGAGAAAGTAAAATAAAATTTTAAAATGGAGAAATATGAGGCCATGAAGAGGAAAGATGACAGGGAAAACATCTTAACTAAAATTATCTTGGGCTGGCTAGATAGCCCAGTGGGTAGAGACCCTTGCCTCCTCTCATGAATGCACAGTAGCTGTGGTTGCTTGCACAGAATCATGCCAGTCAGTGTTCCAGCATGCAGTGGGAAGCCCCACCCCTTACTGAGGCAGTATGGACAGTTGATGGCTTCTGAGGGAAGGAGAATCAGTTTTCTTCAAGAATGTGACTCCTGTTAGGTCCACTGTGCTCTAGTGGACAGCTCTGTACTCAGGAGTATATGCACAGGAAACATTGGAGTTGATGGGCTATTAAATTTAAAAAAAGTGAGGGGCGTGGAGTTTTGGAGAGGTGAAGGTTTATCTGGGAGGAGTTAAGAGGAGGAGACGGGGGTGAATATGATCAAAACACATTGCATGACATTACCAAATGATTAGTAAAATGTTCATTAAAAGCAAATGTAACATAGATGGCCACAGACACATCGGACTTTTCTCTTTTCACAAAACGACTACATTAGCATCATCATTTCTGCAGTCTGCTTTTCAACTTTCTGTTAATAAGGATCATTGTGTTGATAAAGAAGCCAAAAGGTTATTGAATCTATTTTGTATGACAAGAGGGGAAATGCGTGGGTAGACATTCGCAGCTAAGTGGGTGACTCATGTGACATTGAATTCCGGTTTTCAGAAGCACCTTTGTCCTTACTCTGCTCCCTTTCCTAACATTGCAGACATCTCTTCCTTACCAGTGACCTGATGCTTGGTGGCTCCCCATAGTCACACACTTTTAAGATCTACCATAAGCTTTTCAACAGATAGCTTATGTCGGTATGACTCTTAGTTCATAAGGGGATAGGTGAGTTTTCTTTCTCTAAGAGGGCAAATGACTTCACAGTAGTTAGAAGAGACAAATTTGTCCCCGATTTGAAGTTTAGATCTGTTTGCTGCCATGCACATGTGTCCTTTCCCTCATTAAGCATCCACACACACTGAAGTGAAGGCTGTTAAACGCAGCAGAGGTGTAGTAATGAGCAGCTATCATTGTACGCTGAGCAAGTTTTCAGCCTGGTGCAAAGCACATTTTACTGCTCTCAATGGCTATGTGAAGCAAGCCAAGGAGCTGGAAGGGAGGGACTGGGTTGTTACTGGAAATACAGAGGCAGGTGTGGCAATCGAGAGCCAAGACAGGTTTGCTTGTTTTGTTTCATTTTATTTTATATTTTAGTTTACTATTTATTTTACATTTTATATATGTACACGTGTGTGAATACACACACACACACACACACACACACACACACACACACACGAGCACTTATGTCCATGAAAGAGATTCCTGTGCAGGCAGAGGCCTGAAGGTGACGTCTGGTGGCCTCCTCCATCATGCTCTGCCTTATTTTATTGAGGTAAGTCCTCTCAACTGAACCAAGAGATTGTTTGTGGTGATTATATTATGTTCCCCAAAATATTGTGTACCCTAATAAAACTTATTTGGGGTCAGAGAACAGAACAGCCACTAGATTAAACATAGAGGTTAGGCAGTGGTAGCACATGCCTTTAATCCTAGCATTCCCGAGGCAGAGATCCATCCAGATCTCTGTGAGTTCAAGGCCACACTGGAAACAGCCAGGCATGGTGGCACACACCTTTAATTCCAGCACCTGAGATCTCATGTCTTTGCTTGAGAAAGACACACGCCTTTAATCCTAGAAAGTAGTGGCAGGAAGCAGAAAGGTATATAAGGTGTGGAAACCAGAAGCTAGGGGCCTCTTAAGCTTTCAGGCTTTGAGCCTGTCTCTTATACACATCTAGATGTGTATAAGAGTTCTGTCTCTCTGATCATTCAGAATTTACCTCAATACCTGGCCTGGTGTTTTCAATTAATAAGACCGTTTAAGATTCGCTCTACAATTGTTGACTGGCTAGTGTGGCTAGTTATCTTGTCCCATGGACATCCTGTTTCTATACAAGGGGCCAATACACTCACCTGTTTTTATTTTATTTTTTTAAGGAATTCTAGTCTTTATGCTTGTATGTCAAGAGCTTTATCCACTGATCCATCTCTTCAGCACCCCGATTCTAACACCACCCCTTTGTAGTAAGACAGGATCTAGAGTATTCTGAGCTGGCCATAAACTCACTATTTAGTTGAAGGTGCCTTTGTGCTTCTGATCTTCCTGCCTCTTTCTACTGAGTGATGAGATTAGAGGTTTGCACTACCACATTTGATCACACAGGCCTGGGGTTGGAACTCCAGGCTCTAGTGTACACCAGACAAGCACACTGCCAACTAAGCTACATCCCAGACCCCTTTGTTTCTTTAAAATGAACAAAACCAAATAAATAATCTAGGTATAATGGCTACAATGGTTCTTGGAGACAGAGTTGGAGTATTCAAATGGGATTTTATGTATACATTAAGAAATAAAACTATATCCAAAATATCTCTTCAGTAATACAAATTTTACTTTTTAGCACTTAGAGAGTACTTTAGACATTTCATTTTATGTAGTCTAAATTTTCAAATTTTTGGTGTAAAAAGCAAGTAACATTTTATTTTCATGTATAGACTAATTAAAGTTTGCTATGGGAGAATTATTGTACTGAACCAATATCTGATGTGTAAGTGATACTGTTTAGTAAATTCTGCCTGGCTCTTGTTTGATCATCCACCTGAATGAGATGTTTGGTTTGGTTTCTGATTTTCATAGACAATCCTCTTTTTCATTGTCTGAACTTTCTGAACTAGGGGGTGATGCATACAATGGTTATATGGGACCTGGGAGATATATTATTGAAAGTAAAATTTGTGTAAGAGGAGAAAAATGAAGAAAAAGGAAAACTCCCAAGTGAGTGTTCTGAGAACTTAGTGTCAGGAAATAGCACTCTATGCAGCAAGACTCTTACCAATCATCACTGATTACCTTGGTTTACACTCTAGATGGAGAAGAATGGAAATCCCTTCTCAGTGCTGGTACTTGGGTAGCTCCAGAATGGAGGTAGCAGGTTGGTGCAATATCAGACAGGATCAGTGTCCTTATAATATTTTAATTATTTCAGTAAATGGCAACTCTCTTCCATTGACCCTGATGTAAGGATAGTGCAAATAATGAAGAGAACCACTGTGTATAAATAGCACCATAAAAAATAAAAGAAACAGAACAAGAAAATACCTACTTGGGCAATTTCACATCTTAGAATTAATAATTAACCATGTTCTGGACAGATGAAGAACATCTTCTTTTCTTGTTGTGTTTTCAACTTTTAACTTTGACAGTTTTGATATTTTTCTTGAAAGTCTTAAGAAAAGAAAACCAAGTATTAATAAAGCTATACATACTGACAAATATGCTTTCATTGGCCAAACTTGAGTGCCTCTCCTCTGAACCCCTTCAGGACTTAATCCTGAGTTAAGGACAACTTAACCCAGTTTCAACCAAATGGGTTGAGATGGGTTAATCTGGAACCCCCAGCCTCCATATCTGATTAAAGTAATTCCTCTTTCCTCACCTTCACTGTCTCACCAGCCTGCTCTGTCTCCAGCAGGAATCCTTACAGATGCCTTGGAAAGATTNCAGTCCTCACGTTTCTTCATGGTGACTGTCTGCCCCCACTTCGCTCCTTGGTTTTAAATATCTGTCTTCTCCTGTTTTATTTATAGTTGAGCACAAACACTTCCCAAATTACAAACCTCCATTGCAACAGTCCCATCTTGAATACTTGCCTCCCTGTCCTTAACAAGTGTCAGAATCATTTTCCCTTTGACAATACTCAAATACAATTTCACACTTGGTTAAGAGTTTAAGTGCTNCTGATATATTATTAGGCAACTTTTAACTTTCCTGTAAGTTCTCTTTCCTATTTAAAGCTCAAGGGACTAAAAGTTTATTGCACCATTATGTGAGATGGGAGATACAGAGAATTTAGAGATTTTACAGGAGGAAAAATGATGAGCTTAGTTTGGGGCAAATTGAATTTGAAATCTTCTGCAATGTGACATCTGGGAATATTTAGTTGGCATCTGAAAACTAGAGTGTGCTCCAAATGAGAAGTTAGCAAGAAATGGAGATTTGCAAGCTGTCTGCCTGAGACACAAGCTGAAGCNCTGGCCATGCTCAAAAGTGTTGTGATGAGTGTGGACATCAGTGCCCTTCAGTCAATGACAGTCAGGACATCCNTAAGCTTAAGCAAGTTGTTGTGAGGTGAACATGGAACATCTCAGCCAGACAGTGCTAAAGGACTTATAGGAATTGGGCTCCTGTTAGGTGGTTTTGAAGTCAGCTGGAGGATATAAAGGTCCATTATGGATTGGATGCTATAAGGAAACAGGGGTAGTTCCATGATTAGGTATCATTATAAACCAACCAGAAGCAGAACAGACTACAGCAAGACTAAAGCTGTAACTAGTGAAGAAGTGGCATGCAGTCCTATTGGCAAGAACAATGGGATGCTGGGTCCCTTTTATGGCTTGAACAATGCACGTACATTATTGGTATGTGTTTAGATGTAATTACACAGGGGTCTTGGTTAAGTCTTGGTCGGTCTATCCTACATAGAGGCAGATGTTCTGTGAAGTACTTTTTAATGAGGGGGGTAGACATTGGGGTTTAGCTGATAGGAGCATCATCAGTCNTGGAAGTCAGGGCTTGCTTATCTCATTCCAGCGCAAGGGGAGAGATGGTTAAAAACAGTGTCTTGGGCATAATTGTATGTACCCCCTCTAATTGGAAGATGGCAAGAAAAAAAGAAGAGCAGAATGGAGAAAACTTCAGAAAGTCAGCATCAATTCTTGCCACTTCACACTTAATAAATGCATCTTCAGGGNTATGAGTGAAACTGAGATGTCATAAAACACATAAGCATCATGTGTAGGTAGAACTCCTATACCATTCCCCTCCCCCAACACACAGACTATGCATAGACTTGTACACAGAGTCATACACACACACACATACACACACACACACACACACACACACACACACACAGAGATATTACAATTTGAGAAAGGCCAATCACTAGGGACGTTTCCAGATTTATACCTGGGATTATCACTTAGTAAATGGGTAGAATCCCTGACTTGAGCGTG
>LZPO01097485.1:70310-87592 GCA_001675575.1 Neotoma lepida
AATAAATGGGACCTCTTGAAACTGAGAAGCTTTTGTAAGGCAAAGGATACGGTCAGTAAGACAAAACGACAGCCTACAGAATGGGAAAAGATCTTCACCAACTCCTGTTTCTAACAGATAGTCACAAGAGGCCAGTCCTGGAGCCACACTACTGTCTTATAGAACTATAAAACTCCTAATTCATGATCAGGAATAGAACTGTAATCAGAAACTATGATGTGTACTGAACAATTGCCCTGTATGTTTATATTTGCATAGGTCGGAGGAAATGGTTGACAGGGAAAAAAGTCAGAAATATGAGGGAGGAAGGGAGACATGAGTACAGCCAAAGATGAGAGAAAGTGCATGGGGTTGGAAAGTATCTCCAAAATCAAAAAGAAAGAATAAGAAAGCAGAAACACAGAACACCAGAGAGAGACACTCACACTCTGCGCTTGGTGAAGGGGTTAAAATGAAAGCATTAGGGAACCCTTGTTCCAGAGTGTTCCTGCCACCTACTCATCTACCTTTGTCTACAATTCCTTTCTTCCTTCTTTGCTACCTCTCTCTCCTTTCCCTCTTCCTCCTCTTCCTCCTTCTCCCAGATGTCTTTGTCTTCCTCCCTCTTGTTTTGAAAAGGCCTCATGTAGTATAGGCTGACTTCCAACTATCTATGTAGCTGAGGATAACCTTGAACTTCTGATATCTTTGCCTCCACCTTTCAAGTATTGGGATTACAACTATATACTACCAGTCCAGTTTGTGCCGCATTGGGAAATAAACCCAGGGCTTTGTGTATGCTAGGCTAGCACTCTGGAAACTAAGCTACATCCTCAGCTTTGATTTCCTTGCTAGATACTCGTATGATAATTCTCGAGTCTTCATAAATTGATTGAAATTGCTTAGCCATCCACCTTAAAAACGAAAACATCTAGNCTGTGCAAGAGGCTCTAGTTTACATAATAAATAATATAGATTTTTAAATGAAGTGCATTTTTCTGTATGCTTTGATACTAAGCATGATTAAATATAGCTATTTTAACTAAAAAAAATACATCAATGTGTTTTTTATCAAGTCCTTACAATTGCATAGATTTTATCCAGCAGGAAGGAGATTTAAATGAGCATATTTTCAATTAAATCTATTTCTTTGACTATTGATATGTAANGAAGACTCATATTTAGTGTTTATTTTATTGGATCTTTGAAAACACTGATTCAAGAAGGTCTCATTACTGACTCTGTATATTTCAATAGAGTTCTCTGACTTCAATTAGTTTATAGCATTTTATTAGCAGTTTTATTGAGATGCAATTCCCATTCTGTATAATTCATCCAGCAAAACTACACAATTTGATGGTTTTTAGTATGTTCTCAAATATGTGCAACCATTACCACAGTCGATTCATAAAATATGAATATTTTCATCATCTAAAACAGAAGGCTTGGGCTACTGTTTCCTCCCACTCCTGTGCAATCCTCAGTCCTTAGTAACCATTAATCATGTTTCACGTGGCTTAGATTTCCCCCTTATGAACATTGTATAGGAATGGAATCACATAAACTGTATTTGTTTTTGATGGGCTTCTTTCCTTTAGCATATTGGTGTGTTCTGTTTCTTTTTTTTGTTTAAAANTATAGTGGACTTTTTTGCTGTTGTTTTCTTTTACAGAAAAGATGGAAAGATAAGCATTCCTATGAGTTCTTATATATACACTCCACTGTTTTTCTATNAAAAATAGATTAGTTCGGCATATTTCTCACAATCAATGGTCCAATACAGACACAATGTTACAATGGAAGCTTGAACTTTATTCACATTTCTTTAGTTTAGTTCTTTTGCATGCATTCGTGCGTGCGAGCGTGCATGTGTGGTGTGTGAGTAAATACATGTCTGCATGTGTCGAACATTCCTGTATAGGGGAGTACATGTATACATGTATGCACAGATGTGTGGAGGAGGCCCAAGATTATCACCAGGTCTCTTCCTGGATTGCTCTCTGCCTGTGTATTGAGGCAGAACCTCTCACTGAGCCAGGGGCTGGCTATTTCTGTGAGTCTAGCTATCCAGCTTGCTCTGGGGAATTCTGTCTCTGCTTCCCATGCACTAGGATTCCAGGTGCATCACTGTGCTCACCTAACTTTTCAAGTTTTGGGACTCTGCACTATCATACTTCCTTAGCTTTTCCCTAACGTCCTTTGTCTCTTCCAGGCCCCTAGCTGGGACACCCACTTTACATTTATTTTATTTCCTTAGATTCCTTTTGGCTGTGGCATTTTAAATTTTTTCCACATTTTAACAAGTAAAAATATAACATGATTGCTTAACAGTCTTATAATAAAAAACCCAGAGCCAGATATTGGGGTAAAAGCTGAAAGATCAGAGAGGCAGAGCAACAAGCCACTAGTTCTTACCCCTACAAAATCCTCTACCGAAAGAGAGCACGCTCCTCTCTCCACCCTGCANTACCACTTCCTCTCTCCGGCCAGCTCTATCACTTCCTGTCTGCCAGCTCTATCACTTCCTGTCTGTCTGCATAGACCTCCAGACCTCTATGGTTAGCTAGTGGCTAGTTCCTCCTTGTGATTTTCAGGCAAGCTTTATTGATTAGAGCACAAATAAAATATCATCACACAAAATATATTTATTTCTGATATCCAATATGGTAATTTGAATGATGTATATGTTGTGGAGCGTCTCCATCTAAATAATGATCATTCACTACCTTGCCTTCTTATTTTCTATGAGGAAAACACTTCAGTTTCCCCCTCCTTTTTAAGAATACAATGTTTTTCTGCCATCACCCTGTCACACAGTGTATTCAATAGATTTGTTTACAATCAATTACTGCATTCTGTGCAAAAGTTTAAAATACTTATATATGTCTTGCACAAAGGAAAAAATCAGACACTTGGTGTTTCAAAGTTGGCTTTTGCATGAAAACCGGGCAAATTAGAATAATGAAAGGGGAAAANGAAAGAAAAGCTAGCAAGACACGGAAATCCTGTCACTGAGAGAATGGTGTGATCTATTGAAAACAAACACTTAAGCTAGTTAAGGAGTGTGGGTTTTATAGCAAAATGCTTTCATCTGGGCAAAGCTGCATGGAGAAGTTGAGCAGAAGTTTGAGCAGCAGGGTTGGGAATATGCCAGCAGATATAGAGCTTGACTGGTGGGCTTCCCTCTGATTTGTGGTCCTGATCTCATGTTAATGTCAAGAGGGTTAAATGAAGCACACATGATATCTGTGATAACATTAAGCATGTGACAACCACTCATTTGTAGTTTTGTGATGGATCATGTTAAAGGCAATGGTGATCACGGGAGGGCCATATGTCTCTGGAATTTGTATGGAACAGCTCAGCTTTTGGTCACATCACAATGGAGTCATTATAAAGGATTAAGGGAGAACATGGCTGTGGAAAGGGTGACCAAAGCATAGATTGTGATTTTCTCAGTTGGTTGTGTGGACTGATTCCCAGTACTACATCTTAGCTGATTGAAAGCAGCCAGTTGGATGGAGAGATGAGAGTGGGAAATCTCAAGTCTGTAGGTCATACTTGACAGTTACATTAGAAAATGACACATCTTCTACCTTCCATTCCCCCACCTCACAAACGACTACCAGATTAGATGGCTTCTANCGTATATTCAATCAAATAATGATATTAGCCAATTTTATAACCTTCTAGCTTCTATAAGTGTAAATCAGAACATAGCACAGANAGAAAAAACCTATTAAGCAAACAGTAATCCAAGGTAAAACTTGTTTTCACTGCTTTTATCTTTTAAGAAGCAATATGATCAACCCCCCTACAAAGAGTAACATAACTCTTTCCCATTTTTTTTCTGTATATGGCAAATATGAAAAAAAAGAAAGGAAGAAAGAGAAATCAAAACACAAAGCCGAAAGCCCCCACCAAAAACCTATTCTGTATAATTTTAAAGTAAATGAGAAAATCTCTTCATAAAAGGAAGAGATCTTTCTATGCTGATGTTGTCCTAGATGTTTCGGTTCTGCTTTACAGTGGTCATTTATTAGCACTTGGTAATGGAAATGCTGAAAGTGGAATCAATGTTGTGCTATCCAGCAGGATATTAGGGGGAAAATGGAGCCTATGAGTGAATGAAGGGGGTAAGCTCTTCAAATNTTTTGACAATATGGAAAATTCCTGGAGGAGAAAAAAGCATTTTGCAGATCTTAGGTAAGTGTTTCACTGGTGCCCTTTAGCCAGTATGGCAGTTTCTATGAAAACAAGAGTTTTGTTGCATTTGGTAAATAGGGAGTCATGCTAACCATGAATACCTTTATTGTAGCAATTGTTGCATGATGCATTACTCAATACTTCTTGAGGTTACTAAGATAATGGCACTTTCTTATTTTGTATGGATTTTCCTAATTGCAAAATACTTTATGATTTATTATACAGCCTATTATTAGACTTGACTGAACCAACCAATATCCTATTAATTATAAGCTCCTGTTTTACATGCACCATATCCATATCTGAAATGCAAAAAAAAAAATGTTATTTCAGTCATTAGTTCACATGGTATACATTTTTCAAAAATAAAAAAGGCTCATTTAATCTAAAGAGGAAGCCATTATGCCAAGAAAAATTGAACATGATTTATTCAGGAGCAGACCAGTTACTCTGTATTGAAGAGAAAATTATTCTATTTGTTGATCATATCCTGTTCTTGGGTAGCAAGTTAAGGAAACACTAAGGTAAGCATTAGCAACTTGGAAATAGTTCACAAAATTGAGTATGGCTGATTTTTTTTTGTGTGTGTGTGAAGATCCTCTATTTAATTGAATATCCAAAACCTTTCTATGAATAAAGTAAAACTTTTTATATCATAGAATTTAAGGGGATCAATATGTCATGTACAATTGGCCACAAACATTCAAGTGGGTATTAAGACAGTACCTTATTATATAGGAGCAGTTTGAATCTCAGTACTCCTCAAACAAATTACTAGAAATGCAAATTATTTCCCACAATGAGGCTACCATAGAGATGCAGTTGAAGGCTCTGGTTGATACTAATAGTGGAGTTGAACTCAATTTTAAATGTCCAGCTGAGCAAAAGAGGATGGAGAGCTGGAGAATAGAGCTCTGAGTTGTTTGAACTTGCTTGATGGGTCCAGTAGAAGGGAAAGTACCAATGAAGATCCTGCATGATCCTTTGGGNGGGACAGATGAAAAGAGAAAAGGAGAGAAAAATCATCTCCGATTACAGTTTGGATGAAGGTCTTTNTCATGGACATCAAACTTTCTACCCAAAAAGTTGAAAATATATGTCGCTGCCTAGTTGAGAGTTTCTCCCCCTCCCCATATGCTCTATGACAATAAGATACTCACTAAGTACATTCAGATAATTAGAGCCATTACTTCAGATGCTTCATGATGGGNGCTCACTGGATCCCTATCAGGGAATCTAGGACAAGCTGCTCATCTCTCTCTCTTCTTCTTCTTCTCTTTCATTCCCTCTCCCTCACTTTTCTCCCTTCCTTTCCCTTTGTTTCTCTAGTACCTTTTAGAGTTTCCTCTTGATCTTGGGACTGGCTCACATACAGGTGTTCAGCCTCCCAAGCTCCTTCTGTGCTATCATCCTCCTGGGTGATTGGATTGTTGTGTGTGCTTCCCAGAGTCATTGTCCTTATTTAATTACATTATAAGTACCTGGGAGACCCCACCTCTACATTACACAGAAATAATAGTGTCATTCTCTCTAATCCAAGACAGGCTCTATTGGCCCTTCTCTGATGACCAACAAATAGGTTGTACATAGTGGTCCCAATCCTTTTAAAAGATCTGGTAAGTCAGTGAATTCCCTGTAGCCATCATATAATGATTGTCCTAAGATGACAATGAATAAATGCATTGCAGCCATTTTTCCTAAGAAAGGAAGTCTGGGTTTTTTTTTTCCTTTCCTCTTCCACTGAGTTAAGTATAATGTATGCCCAGTAAAGAGAACACAATCCAATACAATTTCTGTTGTTAAGGCCTCCAATTTAGGTTTTAAAATAATTAGTGAAAATAATCACTTCATTTTATGTCTAGTTTTAATTTCTTTCTTTCTTGGTTTTTTTTTTTATTTTTTGAGATACGGTCTCACTATTCAGCCTTGGTTGGCCTGAAACTATCTCTTCCAGGCCAGCCTCAAACTTTCAGCAAGCCTTCTGCTTCCGCCTTCTGAGTGCTGGCAGTACAGGTACATGCCGTGACACTTGGTTTCACTGTCACTTAGCAATTATGAATTTGTCTGTTTCCTTCACAAATAGAGCNAAGGAATTTTGTACTAGAGTGTAGCCTGGGCCCATGAAAGGGTGAGAATGGCAGTGCACTTGTTTCCCGCCACTGGTGGTCAGAATCCAATGAAGGCAGCAAAGAGCCTCTGGGTGGACTGTGTCCACTCAAGGAAGCAGCAGGAGCTTGGGATGGCTGGATCCTTCAATACTCTGACCTTCAGGAAAAGACTGAAAACATTGGATGTCTTGGGGGTCTTTTGGGGGTTGGAAGCCTTGGAATGCTCTTTGAATATTGCTTTTAACATTTTTTAAAAATAAAATTTTTTGGTTAGTGTCCTCTCAGATTTTCCTGGAAGTGCAAGCTGCAGTGAAAAGACCTTCCCCTGCTAAGCAAAACATCCTTTAAGGCTGTGTAGGTAACAACCTCCAAATAAAATGAAAACTTGTTCTGTTGGCACAGGGAATACACTGCTGTAGAAAATGAAAAGGCAGAGGCTGGCTATGCAACTCAAGGCTAGTCAGCCTGACAGCTCTCTAATACGTCCCCGGGGCTCCCCAGCTTTCTATTCTCAGCCTGTGGCTTCTATTTCAGAATTCTCCCTTACAGAACTTAAGGCCTCCTCACCTCACATCTATAGCAGCCCCAAGCATCACATCCTCACAGTAAAACTGACAAAGGTGGTAAGAGGGGCTCACGCTTTGTCTACTTAAAGGGTCAAAGAACCCACCACAGGAGATGATGTTCTTGTGGGATAAGATTGGACATTAGGCTCATTCTTTACCAGAGGCAAACATGATTTGCATAACCTAAGTAAATAATAGGGAGTAAGGGGAAGATAGAGAGGCGCCTCGAATCCCTTGCTTGTGGCTAAAATAGCAGAATGCAGGGAGATGTGGAAAAAAAGATGGGCTGTGGAGTATATAGCCTGTCTAGAGTTTGAATCATAGCAGCCACGTTGGGGCTACAGAGCTTGTGTACCTCATTTTCCCCAGACTGCTTATGCAGCCTGTGATGTAAATACAGTAGTACAGTTATTCTTGCTGCATAAACAAGAAAACCAATGAGGAGTGCTTACGAAAATAGGGTAATTTGACTTATCCCACATACTAATGTGCTCCAAGACAAAGGCTGTGTTTCACATCAGCAAGTACAGTACATGGGAGACTTTGGCTCTCACTGTAAGTGTCTGAATGAACAAAGTCACAGGCCCAAGAAAGCATCTATCTCTACATTTTTTTTCTCAACCAGGAAAACAATTTGTCCACTTCTATTTATTCTCTTGTCACTTGACCTTGAGCCCTTAATCTCACCAACAGCTCTTCTTTACTCTCCAGGGATTGCTTGTCTTGGCGTTGGCATTCCAAAGCTCAGCCTTACCCCATTCTTACCCTGAATACCTCTACAGAGATACAGCTACGTACCTAGTCTTCACTTGAGCCATGTTGCTGTCCTGTCCTTACCTATCAGGTACACATACCCTTCCCAGGTTTAGCTAGGTCCTATGAGCAACTGTGCTAGCCTGGCTGACATCTGAGTCTGCCACACCAATATAGAACCAGTGATCCATTTAATACTAATTTTCTCTGCATAATTTTCCAGGGCCTCACCCCCCTCCGAGGAACATCCAGTGAGCAACATCTTCTTCTTGATGACTTGGAAAGAATACTGCATAGACAGAACGCAGAGGTAGTTGGATGAAGGTTCACTCCTGTGTTTCTTGAGACAGCTGTATCTATGGGGAGGCTCACTTGGAGGTGCTCATTTCTCCAGATGGCTTCATTTAATCCATTTCTGATCTCTAGTGGTTGGGAAGAGAATGGGGAACCATTGAAGCAGGGTAATGGGCCATATATCCCAGAGGCCAGGAAAACTGAACGGATGCCTGTGGGCAAATAAAAAGAATAAAAACTGCTGGGAGCCATAGGGCACAGGCTGCTGAGGCAGCTGTAGAAACGATTCCATATCAGCCTCAACTTACCATGCAGATTTGGGAATTGTTAACTCCTTGTCTACTAGGAGAAGAAATTATAGAGGAAGATAGGTGGTTCTTTGATCCTCTCAGGGTTTCTGGTTGGATCTGAACCCTTAGACATGTGACTAAAGAATAGCACACACATTTATTAATCTAGTTTTAAGTGACACAGAAGCCTCAGAAGTGNAGATAGATAATTCTAAATTTTGCTATCAGGTAACAGGGATAACAGGGCAAGTCCAGCATAGAGGCAGTTGGTTGCTTTGTCATGATTTCAAAGTGGTTTTAACTCCAGGAAATAAGATGTATTTATGGCCTTTTACAAAAGTAAAAAGACAGACAGACAGAAAGAAAGAAGCAACACAGTTGCACTGCATTTTACATTTCTCTCACATCCATTCACTGCCTGAGTGGGCTCTCCACCATGACACCATGCCCAGATTCTGACATAGCAGATGCTTAGGCTTTCTATTACACACTTTAACCTAGCATCAAGCATACTTTTTTCCTATAATAAAAGAATTTCAGGAGAAAAGAGATAAACATGACTATATTAAAAAAGCAATTTAAGGATAAAAATCAAAAAACAGGAACTTAAACAATTTGTTAGAATTATTAAAAGTTAAATAATTGCAGTATGGTGATAGGAGCTTCTCTTTTTCAGATTTAGTCACATTCATTTAAGATAATTCTGAGTTAGGGCTGTCTTAGAGAAAAACGTAAAATACATCCTCAAATTTTGCTTGTCTAACAGATGTGATATAGTTGTGAGTACCAAATAGAACCACCATTTTATAAAGGGAAAGTCCTTTTAAATTATGTCTTTAGGGTCATTATAGGCATTGCCATTCTCCATCTCCTCATCTTTAGAAACTTATTATCATTGTTTAGATAAATCACTGGCTAGCATGCCAACTTTAAGCTTAGAAAAGATTGTGGTAAGTGATTCTTATTCAAAACTATGCAGTCTTCTTGGCCAGCTTGAGATCTATCTCCAACCACTCTAAAAGAAAGACTTAAAGTATGTTCAAGAGACGAGCATATCAAACAAAATGCAGAATGTTGTTCGGGAAGTCCCCAAAGCCTAGGATGGTTACTGGTCCACTCCCTCATAAGGAATTGTGTTAGATAAACAAAGGGTGAATGGTCAATGGATAAAGGAAGATAACGACCCATAGCTACAATATCTCCCAGAGACCCCACATGCTTTATTCACTGGATTTGAAAGTTTGGAGCTAGGTAAAGATGTGATCCTATTCATCTGGTGGAGACACAAACTACTATGCCCACCAAACTCCAGACCATAACTTTAGAGTAGGTGAGGCCAATTGNGAAGATTTGAGATCATCCTTAAAGCAGTGCAGAGTCTGGAGAGATGGCTTAGTAGTTAAGAGCAAGTGTGGCCCTTGCAGAGGACTCAAGTTTGATTCCTAGTACTCATGTTAGTTGACTCACAACTGCCTGTACCTCCAGCTCCAGGAGATACAACACTCTCTTCTGCTCTCCAACAGGACACCTGCAGACACATGAATAAAGGTAATCATTTGTAGCATGAGTAGTTCATAGAAACGAGGAAGCTGCATGCTCAGAGAACCACAAAGGATGGATGAAGACTGTTGGAGATCTATCTGTCTCTTAAGCAGCTAGAGATTTCCTTGTTTCCAGTGTGTCCAGCCACAGTCTGAAGTGAATCCAGCAATTACAGAAGAGAATGTGAATGTTTTAAAGAAATACAACCATCACTATGAGCAAATCCTCAAATTTTGTTTCATGGTGTAATTAGAATCTCAGGTAGAGCCGAGAACTGGATGGTGTCTTTTCTTTGGTAAAGGTTAAAAATGTAGAATATTTCATGCATCCCTAACATGTTAGAAAGTAGAAAAAAAAGAAGCCAAAAATCCTGTGACTAGGTAATAATAACAAATGGTAANTAGACAACCTTGAACATATATCACACATTAAAAATGTATGCAAACATATTGATAATAAAAACATATAACACAGTGCTGGAGAGACATCTGAAATGGTGCATCTGAGCTTGGATCCCCAGAATCCACATAAAAACTAGTCATGGTAGCATGCATCTATAATTCCTGCATAGGAAGGCTAGGGAGAAGCAGATCCCAGAGACTTGGTTGCTAGCCAGTCTAGTTGAACTGGTAGGTTCTGTGAGAGATGATCTTTAAAAGTAGGGTGGAGAGTAACAGAGGGTGACAGCTGAGGTCCTCTAGTTTCCACACCAACCTACATGGGTGAGTATATCATACATACACACACACACACACACACACACACACACACACACAATTTAGCACATTCCTTCTTAGGTTACATTTTGTAACTGCTAGGAATGTACTTATTTAGATTGTGACATGTCTCCAAAGCAGAGTACTAAAACAAGGAGAGTCAATTAAAAGACATTCTAAGAGCAAAGCTTGTGGAAGAGAATCAAGAAGAAGCTGGGATGGATCATGAGAGCTCATTCCAGGCAGGACTGACTCCAGGGGAAGACGAGGGGGAAAGAACTTGGACAGGTAGACCAGAGAATGCATTCATTCTAAGAGAGGTAGAAATAGTTGTAGGGTAGCCCTCTGTTCACAAGTCACTGTAAGGAACTTTTATTTCTGTACAAAGGACTTAGGTTAGGAAACCATTCATGATGCTGTTGACCAGGAGCAGTCCATGCAAAATGTGGTCAACATCACAGACANAGAGCTAGGTCTGAGAATACATCAGCTTTGGAACCTATGGTCGTGTGGGCTTGGTACATGGCACGCATCACCTCTCTCTCTCTCTCTCTCTCTCTCTCTCTTCTCACACACACACATACACACACACAAACACACACACACTCAATGAACTGTTCAATCACATGATTCAAAGAATATGCTGAAAAATTAATTACATAAAACTGTGTTGTAAATGTCAAGAGTAACAATTATTTAGATGGCATATTATACCTGCAGGAGATCTTCCATATGACCCAGGATTGGCTTCCACTTACAGAAATAAACCTTCCAAGGCCTTACTGTTAGGGTCCTGGAGAAGTCTCACAAAAGACCACCATCCACGTATGTAATCAGCAAGAGCATTCTTTATTCCAGCATACTGGGGCTGACCACTCTACACAAAGGCAAAATGGTGACAACTCTGAGAGGAGCTCACGGGCTCCTTTTAAGCATAGCCAAGAGGAGGTCCTAGAGCAGTTAGGTCACTTTAGATATGATTGGCTTATGCAAGTGGCAATCATATTACTAAGTTCTAATTGGCTAGGCCTAGCCAGGGGCTGGTCAGGGCTATAGTTTGGGGGCAGGCCTAGACAAGTCCCAGGCTTTGTCCTTGAGCTGCTGTAGAGGCTGGCTAGCCTAGTGTGCACTGATTGTGGGGGCTGGCTCAGTTTCCCAGGCTTGGTGTGTCCTATCTCCCTTGTCCCTGTTGTCAGTGGTACCAGTGATTAATTAATTGCCTTTTGCTCATAACTTTTTCAGAAACTGCTTGCTCAGTCTCCAGAAACTTAAATTGAGGCCTGATCTCTGAGAGAAGACTGAGCAGCCTATTATGGCATCTGTTCAGTCCTTTCACTTAGATTNTAGGGAGTGTTTGTGAGATACTAGGGTTGTGATCTTTGAAAAGTATATGATCTGTAGGACCACAAAAAAGCATAATTTTTAAGTTTCAGTTGGGAAGTAAAGATAGTAAATAAAAACTTTGCAAAAAGTTCTCATTCTGATAAAACCAGAGCAAGTGAGAGGACAATGAGGAAGGGAGAGATGGCATCAAGATGCTCATAAGGGGACAATAACAAGAAGGAATAGGCCTGAGCTCATTTATACTGCATTTAGTGTGTGTGTGTGTGTGTGTGTGTGTACCAAATCAAAAACAACCTTTATTCTTCAAGTACTGTCCACCATTTCTGTTTTGTTTTTGATGCAGTGGGACTCACCAGTAGGCTAGATTGACTGGTAAGTGAGCTCTAGCGAGTTGCTTGTCTCCACTTCTTAGTGCTGGGATTCCAAATGCAGGTTACTATGCTCAGCTTGTTATGTTGGGTTCTGGGGATTGAACTCAGGTGCCTGTGAATATAANGCAAGCATCTCAGCCACTGGGCCATCTTCTGTTCCCACATTTGGCTATTTGTAATACTGTAATACTGTAAAGCTTTTTGCAATGTTTTCCCTTCCAGCCAGGTTACCTCGAAGTGCTGATACTGCACACTATTTCCCATGTCACTGAAATTTGGTATTAACAATCTCTATGATTTTCACTCAGTAGTTGGGGCCTCCTATACCTACTACTAAAATCTGAACCAGCGTCATGTCCTTGACTTTCTTCTGCCAACATTGAAAATATGATATCAAGCTTGTTTGTTTCAGACCTCAATATCAAGTCTTTGTCTCTAGAAGTGTGAGTTATAAAATCTACTGATTATTTGATCATTTTCTTAAATGAAGCAATGAAATCAGAGATAAGCTACCAGACATTTCTTGAGTTATTTTCCCAGCTTGATGGCTATTCTTCCTTTTCTACACCTTGTTCTATGCTGATACATACATACATATATATATATATATATATATCTGTCTCTTATACACATCTAGATGTGTATAAGAGACAGATACACATGTGTACTCACTTTTACACACATCTTTTCATATATAGACATCTATCCACACACATTCACTCATATGCCTTACACACCCCTTACACATTTATCCATAAAATATCTCACACACACACACACACACACACACACACACACCTGTCTCTTATACACATCTAGATGTGTATAAGAGACAGCACACACACCCATCTCATAATTCACAAAGTTGTCTTTGTGACTATGCTTCCAAGTCATTCAGAGACTGTCAGCTAATTTGCTTCTATATCATTTTGTAAAACTCAAAACACGCCATCTGAAGGAAGAAGGCCTTCTTTAAAATATGAACATACAATAAATNAAAATAAAGTCTATACATTTATAATAAATATATGATCACATTGTAGGTCCCTTCCTGGGATTTGAAAATGAGTCCATAGAAATTAAGGGCTCTGAAGAGCAAGTTTCATTAACTCCATGGTCTATAAATCTGTCCTCAATAAACAAAATAAATGTTTTCTATGAAACCAAAGCAAAGACAGCAGTGTGTTTTATGAACTGTGCTTCTAACCTCTGTTAAATGTGACCACAATGATTTTGATATAAGACTATGAGATGATCTTTTGTGTCACTGAGTGTGCAAAAACCACTTCGATGTTCTTTGTTAGTTCTTATCTGCTCCCTTATTACTTAACTCAAGCTCTCAGTGTCGAGCTCCAGTGAAGAAGCTGTGTATGATAAGGACAGTTGGCCTTGAGTAGTAGGATACATGTGGGGACATTCTGAAAGCATTGGACTTTTGGATACCAGCTAGAAGACTAGAAAAAACTGATGGCTGACTGTCCCATATTGGGTACACTTCTCTGCTGAGCTTCATCAGCTAGGGTTCCAATAGGAACCACAATATTCTAATTAGGAAATCCCAAGANAGGCTGTGAAAACTTCTGCTCTTTGAAAATCATTGATGAGGAGATAAAGAGCAATCCCCAATCTGGCAGAAAAGTTTATAAAGTGTTTCTCAAAAAAGGCATGTGTCCAGAAAAAGTAAAAGAAATGTATCTGTGTAGGAGAGACTAACAATGACAAACAGTAAAATAGATTATAATTATAACAATGTACTCCAGTAAAACTTGTATGATTGTGTTTTATATTTTTCTCTTCTTGAAATATATCATTTAATATAGACCTTAATAACTTCTTTCATTTATTAATTCTGTCTCTGCCACTTATCTATCTATCTATCTATCTATCTATCTATCTATCTATCTATCTATCTATCTCTCTTCTGTATCATTTATCTGTCATTTATCATTGCCACCTATTTTATTAATAAGAATAAAATTAATCCAGTAGCCAAAAGTGGTTGAAGGATTATAGACATTTCAGCAAAAAGGAATGGACAGTGAATAGTATCAATCACTAAAAGTACAAATCACAAAGAGATGGTATTGTGTCCACTAAAAGCCTAACTATACAAAAGTAGAAATACTAAGTGCAGGTGGAAACATAGGGGACATGGACATCTATCTACTGATTGTAGAAATGTAGAATGTGCAGGTAGTCTGGAAACTGGATAACTAGCATCTTAAAAAGCATTGCACTATATAAGCCAACTCCAAACCACTTCTCCAAGAGAAATGGAAACACCAGAGCCTTTTTTCATCTTCAGTGGTTATGTTCCAAGACTTTGGAGAGTACCTGAGACAACAGATAGTACAATATGTTTTTCTCGACTTACATATATCTATGGGAAGTTCAGTTTGACAAACATGATCAGATAATCAGTGCCTCACTCAGCCATCATAAAAGAAGCTTCTTCCTGAGGTAGATGGGAACAAAATCAGAGACCCACAATTGGATAATGTGCAGAGACTGAGAGACCTTGGAATATAATCTTNCCTAAATGAGGTATCTTCATCAAATCCCTCCCCTCAAGACTCAGAGAACTTTCTGGAAGGAGACACAGGAAGATTATAACAGCCAACAGCAGTGGAAGACACCAAGGAAGCAAGGCCTTCTAGACACAACAGGACTAATACACACATGAACCCACAGAGACTGTGGTAGCATGCATAGGGTCGCACAGGTCTAACTGAGATGGGGTCCCAGAACTGAGAGAGGAAGTAGACAAAAAGCCCCGTCTCTAACCTAAGAGCTATCTCCAATTGAAAGCAGCTCACAAAAGATAAAACATTTTTCTCCAAGGGAGTCTCACTGGGTATACAAACCATGTTTGAAGGCAGATCCCAAACACAAAATGAATTTAATGGTACTTTTGGAGTGTTTTGTCTTATAATGCTTTGCTGGGTATTTTTTTTAAACCATAAAGGTCTTTTGCTTATATATTATGGTTTCCAATTTTGTGTTTTTATGGTATTTCTTTCTTTGTGTGCAAGTCTATGTGTCTCTGTGTCTGTATATGTTTCTTGTGCTTTTTCTTTGACTTTTTTTCTGTTTGTTTGCTTTGTCCTNTTCTTGTTTGTTTGTATAATTAGTTGCCCATTTGTTCTCTAATGAGAGAGAGAAAGAAAGGGTGTGTATTTTGTCAATGGGGAAGTGGATAGGACCTAGGAGGAGTTGGGGAAGAGGAAACAATATAATGTACTGTATGAAAAACACAATTTTAGATAAGAAGTAAAATTATAAAAGTATAAATAAGGNACAATGAAATATTAACAACAAATAAAGTTGAGTGAGTATAACAATATGTTATAATAAACATTACTTGAATGTGTCATCTCTTTTGTTCTCTATCAAAATATCTCATTTTCCTAGAGATCTTAGCAAACTCATCATTCATATTTCTTTCTTATTAAGAAAACTTACTCTGCCACTTAAAGGAGCAACTCTACACTTTCTCAGTGTCATATCTGAGAGCCACCATAACTACCCTGATGTTTGGGGCCATTACTACTAAAGCCATTAATATCATGGCAGTCAAACACAGTGCCTACTAAATAATTGTTAGGATGGTATTGTAATCAATGTGGATATGTTGAACAAAGAGAGGATTCACACTTCAGTTAACAGTCAAAGAGCATCAGAACAGCACAAGATTTCTTCAAACTAGTCAGGATGGAATGCAATTTAAAATTAAAGAAGCATGTATTTCTGGAAATTTTCATTTAATATTTTCAGACTACAGTTCACCACTTACAATTGAAATGGCAGACAATCAAAACCAGGGACTAGAATACACTATTGCACATCTATACACAAAAAATGTTCAAAGTGGGATTGTGATTAATAGTCAATACTGGAAGCTATCCAAATGTCCATGGATTGACACATGCATGAGCATTATGGAATATCCACACAACAGAAGCTACTTAGTAATGCAAAGGAGAAAAATAGTAATGCATGCCACGGCATGATAAATGTCTTAAAAATTATGCAAGTTAAGGAAATTAAACACAAACACAAGTTAGGAAGAGTAGCAATACTGGCCTGGGACCACCAGTTATAGGAGAGAACTGATGGAAAAGTCACATAGAAAAACTGGGGGACAGTGGACTGCTTTGTCTAGGGAGTAAAGATAATCATTTAGTTATATAATAATAATCCCATTATACATTTAAAAAACACATAGTTGAGGCAAAAATCACTCAAAGGTGTAATATTGACATTCAAAAATATGTAAAATGCTTTGTCTTTGAGCATTGGCGTTCCCTGTGTAATGTTTTCTATTTTTAAGTCAATCTTACACCAAATCATATCATTCAGACTATGTTTTGCCTTAGAAAACACTGATTTTCACTTAGCTATAAAGACACTGATTGTTAAATGCCAAAAACTAAGGAAGTATCTGAGCCATCT
This sequence comes from Neotoma lepida, assembly GCA_001675575.1. Lineage (NCBI taxonomy): Eukaryota > Metazoa > Chordata > Mammalia > Rodentia > Cricetidae > Neotoma > Neotoma lepida. The sequence goes on from LZPO01097485.1 coordinate 86,932, forward strand.
TCAATCATCCAACTGGAAAGTTGGTTCCTTAAGCTGAACAATCAGCTCAAATAGTTTATGGTTATTTTCTTGAAACTGTTTTTAGAAGTCTTAGTACATGCTTTGATTTCATTCAGTGATACGCAGTTTTTGCCTCGGGAACCAGTTTTGGATTTTGCAGATAGTTAAATGTTACTTGAAGTTAATTCACTTAAGTAGGTGACTGCTTTAAATGGATACTCACTCACTTGGATGCCCAGGCTGTGATGTGCTTTGCAGCACTTCCTTATTCCAAAGAACACCCATTCCATACAGTCAAATGTCTCCACGATACACAGAGAAAAGTGGAGCCACCCCTCACCCTTGCTGTCTGCTTTCGTTCTGTTCACAGTGGATGTGTTTCCTCTATGTTCAAGGAAACAGTTCTTGGAGGGAAGGTTGTTACGTGGAAGTGGAAAGAAAAGATGAGACACATTGTTTATTGGTCTGAGTCTTAAAGAGGATCATTGGCAAACACAGAGAATTTTAGAAAACATTTGATTTGGTAGGAACAAAGTCAAACTCAGTTTCATTTCCAGTGGAGGGGCTATGAGATGTCTCAGTGGGTAAAAGCACTTACTATGCAAATATGTGGACCTGGGTTCGGATCCCAGAGCCCACATAAGAAACAACAACAAACAAG
>LZPO01097486.1:3746-23780 GCA_001675575.1 Neotoma lepida
ATTTGCAATTATATAGTCAATAATGAGTTAATATCCAAAATATATGAAGAAACAATGCAACTAAAATCCAAAAAGAAAACTGATTGAAAATGAACAAAAGAGTCAAATATGCAACTTGACTTCATTCCATCCAAAACATTTCCAACCTCTAGATTCAACCTGCCCCTGTATCATCTCTTCTCTCCTGACCTGCTCGAACCACAAACTTAGGACTAATGAAGGAAGTCCACATATCCAGATTTCATCATGGGAATAACAACATGAAAGATCAAACCAGCATCTTTTCTCCAGAACCTACCAGTCCTGTAGAAATGCTTGCCAATGAGAATTACCTAGATGAACCCATAGCCTACATTATCCTAAATGGAGAGACGCTTGAAGCAATCCAAATGAAGTTAGGAATGAGACAGGGATGTCCACTATCCCAAATCCTTTTCCACATTGTGCTCAAATTACTAGCCAAAACAATAAGGCAAGAGAAGGAAATTGAAGGGATACAAATAGGGAAATAACTCAAACTATCTCTATTTGCAAATTACATGATACTATACATTAGAAATTTCAAAAAATTTACCAGAAAATTTCTAGAAACAAATTCAGCAATGTGGCAGGATACAGAATCAACTTGTAAAAAAAATCAATAGCTTTTCTATATACTACCAACAAACATACAGAGAAAGAGATCATGGGAACACCCCCATTCACAATAGCTGCAAAGAAAATAAAATATCTATGAATAAACCTAACCAAGGAAGTGAAGGACCTCTACAATAAAACCTTTAAACCTCTGAAAAAGAGATAGAGAAAGGCCTTAGAAAATGGAAAGACATCCCATGCTCACGGATTAGTGGAATTAATATTGTGAAAATGACAACTCTACCAAAAGCTATTTACTGATTCAATTCAATCCCAATCAAAATCCCCATCTCGTTCTTCACCAAATAGAAAAAAACTGTCTTAAAATTCATATGGAACCACAAAAGACCCCAGATAGTCAAAACAATCCTGAAAGAAAATAAATACAATGCTGGAGGGATTACAATTTCAGATCTTCAGATATATTACAGACCCATAGTAATAAACAATATGTTGTTGGCACAAAAACAGACATATAGATGAATGGAACAAAATCAAAGACCCAAACATAAGCACACATAACTCCAGCCACTTAATATTTGACAAAGATGCCCAAAAACATATGCTGGAGAAAACAAAGACTCTACAACAAATGTCTCTGGGAAAACTGGATGCCCACATGCAAGAGAATGAAATTACACCCGTATCTATAACTCAAAATGGATCAATGATTTAAACCTCAAGCCTCAAACACTGAAACTGCTAAAAGACAGCATAGGCAGTACCCTATATGATTTAAGTGTAGGAAAGGACTTCCTGAATAGGACTCCATTGGCGCAAGAATTAGGACCAACAATTGTCAAGTGAAACTTCATGACACTAAAAAGCTTCTGCACAGCTAAAGGAACAATCACCTAGGGGAAGGGGAAGCCCACAGAATGGGAGAGAATCTTTGCCATCTATACACTTGACAAAGGTTTAATATCCAGAATCTATAAAGAACTCAAAAATCAGAGTAAAAAACTGAATGACCCATTTGAAATATGAGCCTGAGACCTGAAAAACAAGAGAGTTCTCAAAAGAAGAAAAAAAATGGCTACGAAATATCTCAAAAAGTGTTCATCATCCATAGCAATTAGGGAAATGGAAGTCAAAACAACTTTGAGATTTCATCTTAGCCAAGCCAGAGTGTCAAAGATCAATTGAACAACTGACAACAAATGCTGGAGGGGGTGTAGGGAAAAGAGAAGCCGCATTCCCTGTTGGTGGATTGCAGATTGGTGCAGCCACTATGGAAATCAGTGTGGAGAACTCTCAAAAAGTTGAAAAGTAAAACTTTCTATATGACCCAGCTATACCACACCTTGGCATATGCTCAAAGTACTTGACTTCCTACTCTACAGATACTTTCTCAGTCATATTTGTTACTGCTCTATTCACAATGACTAAAAAAATGGAAACAACTTAAATGTCTGTGCTGGTTAGTTTATGTCAACTTGGCACAGAGAGTCATTGGAGAGTTGAGAAAATTGGAGGCATTGGAGGCATTGAGAAAATGCCTCCAGAACATTGGACTGTAGGCTACCTTTTAGAAATTTTTCTTAATTAGGGATTGATTGGGGATGGCCCAGGCCATTTCGGGTGGTACCACCCCTGGAATGGTGGTCCTGGGTTCTATAAGAAAGCAGACTGAGCAAGCCATGAGGAGCAAGCCATGAGGAGCAAACCACTAAGCAGCACTCTTCCATGGCCTCTGCATCACCTCCTGCCTCCAGGGTCCTGCTCTGTTTGAGTTCCTGTCCTGACTTCCTTTCATGATGAACAGTGCTATGAAGTGTAAGTCCAATAACCCTTTCCTCTCCAACTTGATTTTTGGTCATGGTGTTCCATCACAACAATAGAAACCCTAATAAGACAGAAATTGGTACCAAGATAGTGGAGTGTTGCTGTGACAGACCTGACCATGTTGTTTAGGGAAGGATTGTCAAAGGATTTTGGAACTTTGGGCCAGAACAGCCATTTAGGATTGAGAGCTCAGTGACCTGTTGTGTAGGAGCTTGGAAGATGAGAACACTGAGAGCAGTGCAGACAATGGAGGCCTGGCTTGTGAAATTCCAGGGGGAAGCAAAAACTCTACCAGGACTTTTATGCAAAGAATTTGTGGTATCTGGCCAGCTGGAGCTGAAGAATTAGCTGTGATTAACAAGGAACCAGAAACACTAAAATAAAACCTTTGCTTTTGTGGGACAATGGATACTGGTCAGTTGGGGCTGAAGAATCAGGTGTGATTAGGAAGAGACCAGCATGATTGAGGTGAAATCCTCTGGGAAGTGTTTCCTCAGGGTCAGCACACAGAAGCTGTGTCCCAGAGGTGGCCAAGTTTGTACCTGATGTTGGCACCTGAACTTGGTAGTGTTAAGAGTCACCCAGGTGGTACTGGTTTTGAAGGCATGAAGGGGTCATGAAGAGCAGCTTAGGCTTGGCATTATGTGGCAGAGCTGGAGTCCCTGAGGAGAGCCCATGAGAGGCTATTGGTGAAGGTGCAGCCCAGTTGCAACAAGTGACCCCAACATTTTTGGAGATTACAGTAACATGGGATGATCACCAAGAACAGCAGCAGTGGAGTGGAGCCAGCTGAAGATTAAAGACAAGCTGTGTGTGCTGCAGAGGGCAGAGCCTGAGAAGTGGCCCAAGCCCTTTGGAGAAGCCCAGAAGATCCTGTGTGAATCCCAGACATTGGATATTGAGTTATTTGCACAGTTGGAATTTGGTTTTTCTTTTCTCTGATTGTGACTGTGCCCTCTTTCTTCCTACTTGAAGTAAGAAATATTTAATTTGTTTTTTATTTGAAGGGAGTCCAAAGTAGAGAGACTTCGAATTTTAAGAGTTTCGATTTTAAAAGAGACTGGCTATTTTAAAGAAACTGAATTTTTAAAGACTGTGGAACTTTTAAAACTTGGAATATTTTATATTGTGATGTTCACATTAATGTGAGATCTTGGGGGTGACTAAGAGAGGAAAGGTCGTGACTCAACAAAGATGTGTTTGTGTGTCAAGTTGATGAAGGGTCAGGTATGCTAGCTAGTTTATGTCAACTTGACACAAGCTAGAGTCATTGGGGAGGAGGGAGCCTCAATTAAGAAAATGCTATAGGCAAGCCTGTAGGGCATTTTCTTAATTAGTGATTCATGAGTGATGGCCCAAGCCATTGTTGGTGGTACCATCCCTGAGCAGGTGGTCCTGGTTCTATAAGAAAGCAGGCTGAGCAAGCCAGTAAGCAGCACTCCTCTGTGGCCTCTGCATCAGCTCCTGACTCCAGGTTCCTGCCCTGTGGAGTTCCTGTCCTGACTTCCTTTGTTGATGAACAGTGTTGTGAAGTGTAAGCCCAACAAACCCTTTCCTCCTCAATTTGCTTTTGGTCATGGTGTTCATCATAGCAGTAGTAACTCAAACTGAGACAATGCCCTACAACCAAAGAATGGATGATGAAAAATATGGTATGTATACACTATGGAATATTATTTAGTGGTTTTGCTGACTGCAACACACTTCTTTCTCTTTTGTTGGTTCCACTCCCTGTATGCAGCTCTCCTGGCAGACATACCATGGCTCTTGCACTTTCAACACACTGAAGTCTCCAATGCTATCCAGGATTCTCTTTCACAGCTAGATACAATTGTCTCAAATTGCAGGGCCTCCACACAGGACTCCCCTGCCACACGGATGGCTTCAGCAGCTCTCCTTAACTGTGGAGGAATTCTGCATAACCCCCTTTCTTCTGTATCCTTCATGACTAAAGCCAAAACCATGTGGTTGATGCTGTCAAATCCTGTTGCCTGCTTGGAATAGAGCTTGGTCTTGAATTACATTGTCATATGCCTTCCTTTGTTGTAGCTTTTTATGAGCAGAAAATTCCCTAGACATTTTGTTTTAATAGGTTGGGAGCTTAGTTAGGTGAGGTCTTGCCCTGATGACACCAATATGTTTATTTCATTTCACATCAGGTATCTCCTTATTTCTTTCAACACAAGCTTTGGCTCTAATGTTAAATTTCCTGATGCTCTTTTTCTTTTCAAACTGTATATTTTGTATTTTGTTTTATTCTACTTGTTCTTTTTTTGTTGTAGACCTGCATAAGAGTATTTCCTAATAACTACACAACAGAGTTATGCTGTGGAATAATCCTTCTGTACACTATGAATATGTATTACTATCATTGGTTAATAAAGAACTGACATGCCAATAGCTAGGCAGGATTTTTTTTTTAATTTTTTTCCTTTTTTTATTATTAAAAAGATCTTCCACTCCTTTTACATACCAACCTCAGATTCCCCTCTCCTCCTGCCCTACCAGCTTCCCCTCTCAACCCACCCCCACTCCCACCTCCTCCAATACAAGGTCTCCCTTGGTGAGTCCTCTGTGTCTGGCACTCTCAGCCAAGGCAGGACAAGACCCTCCTCCCTGCGCCAAGACTGTGCCAGGTGTCCCACCACAGGCACTGGGCTCCAAAATGTCAGCCTCTGCACCAGGGACGGATCCTGATCCCACCGCCTGGGGGCCCTCAGACACTTCAAGCCAAACTGTCTGAAGCCTCCAGAGGGCCCAGTTCAGCACCATGGGGGGCTCCACAGATATTGGTCCACAGTTCATGCATTCCCACCAGCTTGGCTGGCTTCATGATCTCAATGTCTCTTGTTCATAGAACCTCTCCCCTCTCCCATCAGTTGATCTCCTGGAGCTCTGCCTGGTGCCCGGCCATGAATCTCCACATCTGCTTCTATCTGTCTCTGGATGAGGGCCCATGAGGGCTTCTCAGCCATGGGTCCACAGTTCATGCATCTCCACTAGTTTGGCTGGCCATCTTTGCACACCCTCCCATCATGATCTCGTAGTCCCTTGCTCATAGAGGGCCCCTGTCTCCCATTGACTGGGCTCCTGAAGCTCCGCCCAGTGCCCACATCTGTCTCCATCAGTCACTGGATGAGGGCTCCATGGTGGTAGTTAGGGTATTCATCCATGTGATCACTGGATCAGGGCAGTTCAGGCACCCTATCAATTATTTCCAGTGGTTTAAGGTGGGTTCATCCCTGTGGACTCTCCGGGATTTCCCTAGCCCTCTGTTTCTCCCTATTCCCCTGATTTCCCCATTTATCATGTTGTCTCCTTCCTTGCTCGCTCTCTCTCTCTCTGTCCCTGTTCCAGCTCGAACCTCCGGCTCCTTTACACTCTCATTCTCCCTCCCTTGCCCCCCCCCATTTCCTCCCCCTCACTCCTAGTCAGCCCATGTAGTTCTCATCCATTTCTCTCTTGCTGGGCGATCCATGCTTCCCTCCTAGGTTCCTCCTTGTAGCTGTAGGTTGCAGTCTGGCTATCCCTTGCTTCACATCTAGTATCCACCTATGAGTGAGTACATACCATGTTTGACCTTCTGGGTCTGGGTTACATCACTCAGCATGATATTTTCTAGTTCCATCCATTTGACTAGGCAGGATTTTCAGGTCAGAAGAATGCTGGGATGAAGAAGGGCAGAGTCTGAGGAGTCTCAAATGAAGACTCAGAGGAAACAGGAGATAAACATGCCGTGCTGAAAGAAGGTACCACCACATGGCAGAGGGTGGTTAAGAAATATGGGTTAATTTAAAATGTAGGAGTTAGCTAGTAACCAGCCTGAGATATTGGCCGAGGATTTACAATTAATAATAAATATCTGTGTGGTTATTTGGGAGTGACTGCTGAGACACAGAAAAACTCCACCTATAGAGTCACTATTAGGCTGTCTTGAAATCTCCTATGCCAACAAAATTAGCCATAGCATTTCTATTTAACCTTAGGCATAGTCTTAGGCCAGAGGCAAATAGCAGCCATATTTTTTGCCAAAATATTACAAAAGTGTTCTGTAGCCCAATTGCTAATATTGTTCCCCTCAAACTCTCTTGAGCTGGGCCTCAATAGTTCAATGGCTCTCAGCATTATTGTCGTCAAAGCTCTAACTAAGATGGTTTGTTTAGTCCCGTTAGCAATGTTCAACTGCTTTCCTAGTCCAAAGTCCCAAAGTCTTCCACATTCCTCCAAAAAATAGCACCATCAGGCCTGCCAGAGCAATTGACCCCTCCCTAGTACCAACTTCTTTCTTAATTTTCAATTGCTGTAACAAAACACCATGACCAAGGTAACTTATAAACAAAAAATTTTAATTGGGAGCTTACGGTTTCAGGGGGTTAGAGTATGGAAGTAGACAGGCAGGGATGGCTCTAGAGAAGTAAGTAACTGAAAGTTTACATCTTGATCCACAAGAACAAGGATATATATATATATATATATATGAATGAGAGAGAGAGAGAGGAGAGGAGAGGAGAGGAGAGGAGAGGAGAGGAGAGGAGAGGAGAGGAGAGGAGAGGAGAGGAGAGGAGAGGAGAGGAGAAGAGAGGAGAGAGAAACCTAACTAGGAATGGTGTGAGCTTTTGAAACCTCAAAGCCAACCCATGGTGACATACCTCCTCCTACAAGGCCACACCTCCTAACCCTTCCCAAATGGTTCCACCAACTGGGGACCACGTATTCAAACATATGAGACTATGAGGGCCATTCTCATTCAAACCACCACCACCACACACAGAGAAAATCTCAATTTATCTTTTTTACTTTATTCATGAGTAATTTTAAATTATTCTTTTACATCCTAATTACTTTTATGAATCCACTCCAATAATATTTTAAAATCCTAATAGCTTCTTTGAGAATATTTCATTCAGATTTTTAAATAAAACAGTATTAACAGTATAATTTATGCATAAAATTTTTAATTAAAAATTAAAAATACAATAGTTTTGGGTTGATACTGTTGTTTATTCATTTCACTTTATCTGTGCTACTATAAATTTTGCTGTTGGAGGCCTGAAATATTTTCTAAATTTTAGAAGAATGTGCCTGGTATTTAAAGACTGATTTTTTTTGTGAAAATTGGAAGATATGTCAGTACCATATGGACCCAGATTCTGTATTTTTAAAGTAGGTGGATAAGTATTTTTCCACTTATTGTATTTCAAAATTAAATGTTTTTTCATTAAGATAATTTTTAACACTTTGCAAACATTAATTTTCCATTTAAATATAATGTGGTTATCTTGAAAACAGTTTTGAGTATGTAAACTTGGGAAACTTCTAATTCCAAAAAATTATGTGGGGTTGGAAATGTAGCTCAGGAGTAGAGTGCTTGCCTACCGGGAAAGGCATACAATGTCCTGGCTTTAAGTGTATCAGCCAAGATTATTCTAAGAATAGATAGTATTATATACATGCATATAATAATATATACATAATAATATGTATATGTATACTATAGTCTAAGAATAGATGGTGTAATGTGTGTGTGTGGAGAGAGAGACAGACAGACAGAGAGACAGACAGAGAGACAGAGAGGAGAGTGATTGATAGATGGACAGTGAACAGCATAAAATTATATCTTAAGAACAAAACAACCTTCTGATTCTGTGCTAGTTCACTTTCTGTTGTCATGATAAACATCATGACCAAAAGCAACTTGGAGAGGAAAGTGTTTATTTCATCTTACAGCTTATAGTCCATCATGAAAGAAAGTCAGGGTAGGAACTTAGAGCAGGAACCTGGAGATAGAAACTGATGCAGAGACCATGGAGGGGTGCTGCTTACTGGCTTGCTCCTCATGGCTTGCTCAGCCTGCTTTCTTATACAACCCAGGACCACTTGCGGGTGGTACCACCCTCAGTGGGCTGAGCCTTCCACATTAGTAATTAATCAGGAAAAATGCCCCCACAGACTTAACTTATCTTATCTGATGGAGACACTTTATCAATTGAAGTTCTCTCTTCCAAGATGACCCTGGCTTGTGTAAAGTTGACAAAAAAATCTAACCAGGATGGGTACAAGTATTAAATCTATGAGAATAAACATATAGGAAAAATTTGTGTGCTTGCTATGGACATACTTGCACTACCATCATTTGTATTCACATAAGTTGAAATATGGAATCTCTCTGGTGCCCATGAATAGATACATGAATAAACAAAATATGGTTGATGTAAACAATGTAGTTTTACTCAAGACCAAACAATGAATTTTTGTCATTTACAAGAAAATGAATAGAACTATTATCATAAATGAAAGCATCAATGTTTTTCATCATACTTGAAAAGGGAGACAAAGTATAAAACTAAAAAGGTGTTACTGGAATTAGGGTTAGCACCTGTGCCCTGGCATCCCTAACTAGCCATTCTTGGCTACTCAGCCTCAATAATCCTACTAAAAGAGCCGAATCAACAGTAGAAATCAGAAAAGGGAGTTTTGTTCTATATGGCCACAATAGGAAGAAAAATAAAGAAATCCCATTGACCATTCAAATTCTATTTTTGGGGTCCTGACAGTAAGTTAAATTTAGAGCCAGAGTTATGCATAGATAAGCAGTCATGGTCCAGGTGTGGTTCCACACATTATTGACCCATCATTGTCTCAGCTACAGTCTGTCATGCTAGGGGGCCTGACAAGTTGCTAATCTCTTTCCCTGGAACACTTTTCCCTCTCCCTGGCCCTAGGCTTGAGCTTTTTTTATCCTCTCAGCATGAGAGTCCAAGGGAGGATAAGACAGAGTGACTATCAGCCTAGGACTGGATTCAATAACCATAGAAGTAACTAAACTCTTTTTTAAAAAAAGACTATTTTATTTTGTGTATATGAGTGTTTTTCTTGTGTGCAAGCATATAAGTGCAGCAAAAGTATGCCTAGTGCCCTCAAAAACCAGAAGAGAATGTCTGGATGTCCTGGACCCAGAGTTACAGATGGTTGTGTGTTACTATGTAGGTACTAGGAACCAAAATTGGTACTCTCCAATATCAGCAAGTGTGATTAATTGTTGAGCCAACACTCCAGCCCCAATTCAAGTATATCTTTAAAGAGTGATCACCACTTTTGTTTATCAGACTATTCCATGAACTAGAAAGGAAAGGAATGATTTGAAAGTTATTCTGCAAATCAGCATTACCATGAAATGAAAAACAGGTACATGAGAAGATGAAAATTGTAGAACAGTTTCTTTGATAAACCAGAATGCAAAATCCTTGATAAAATGATTTCAACTTGAAGCCAACAACATATTATAAAGACCATACACCATGATCAAGTTGGTTTTATTCCAGTACAACAACATAAACATAAATAAGAATTAAGGATCCAAATTGAATTCTTATCATAATAGATGCATAACAAATATGTAACAAAAGCCACATCCTTTTATGAAGAAATCCCTGAAGAAACTAGAAATAGATGGACTATACCTAATGCAATAATGGATGTATATGACAAATCAATAGACAACAATATACTGAATGGGGAAACCTGAAAGAATTTCTTTTGAGGTCAGGAACAGGGATAGTGTTGGCTCTCAGTACTCTTTTTGAAAAATTCACTAAATTTGTTCTTTAACAATTTCATATGTGTATATAATGCATTGATTATGCTCACCCCTTCCCTCTCTTAACTCCCTCTACCATTATCACATGCTTCTCTATTCAGGTCCCTTTTCAATGTTCATGGCTTTTTGTTTTATGAACTGCTGAGTTTAACCAGGGATATATGTATGATCATGGATATAGAACTATCCAAGGGTGGCAAGGGTGGCAATTCCCACCATGTCTCCATTCAACTCTCCTATTTTGCTGTGTAAAAGACAAACAAACTGCAGACAGATTTTTTTCTTTGGGCCACCAGCTCTGATTGACCTTGAAAATATACCTAACATGACTATAAGTTTGATGTTATAAATGACTAACTACTAACCTCTTTCTTTATTATCCTAAATATCTTTCAAGTATAGAATTGACATTATATTTTTTTAAAGTTTTATTTATTATGTATACAGAAGAGGGCGCCAGACCTCATTACAGATGGTTGTGAGCCACCATGTGGGTGCTGGGAATTGAACTCAGGACCTCTGGAAGAACAGTCAGTGCTCTTAACCTCTGAGCCACCCCTCCAGCCTGACATTTTATATTTTTTTAAGATTTATTTATTACATACACAGTGTTCTGTCTGCATGTACTCCTGCGTACCAGAAGAGGGCACCAGATCACATTATAGATGGTTGTGAGTCACCATGTGGTTGCTGGGAATTGAACTCAGGACCTCTGGAAGAGCAGTCAGTGCTCTTAATTGATGAGCCACCTCTCCAGCCCTGACATTACATTTTTAAATGAACTGCAATAGATACAGTACCTTAAACAAGAAATAGAAACATATAATACAGTATAACAAAAATAACCTTAAATTTATAACATTATACAAAAATATCTTAAACAAGAGTAGAAACATATATAGAGTATGTTCTAACAAAAATAACCTTAAATTTGTATCAATAAACAAAAATCCATACCAATGTAAAATATTTGAGATTAATAGTTGCATTTTAGTTTAAAGTAGATTCAATAATCTGCCTTTTTATCCTACCATTCTTATATCCCCCTTTTTTTCTTTTCAGAACAAGATCCTTGAATCTAACATCTCTTGTTTAGTTTCCTCCCTGACCATGACCAATTACAACTTGTAACTGACCTCCTTAAATGATGGTAAACATTCATAACCCACCTACTGACCAAAAACCATCCACTCCACCTCTTGGGAATGTGGGTGTTGTGCTCTTGAAATTACTTCCTGTTGTCTGGGGGAGTGACAGCATCTTTAGGGGACCCTGAGAAAATTGAGATAATGTTCAAGTCCTGGGAGAGCTAGCTGTAACATTTGATGTCCAGTCTCTGTGTAATGGGAAAGCACAAGGCTTATCTGTAGTCTTATTTGAAATAGTCTGTAAGGCTGGACCATCTCAGCTAGCAGCTTTGAAGTTGTTCTGGATGTAGATTTTTGAGGAAATTGTAACTGAGGCATTCTGAGAAGCTGGATGATTTAGACTACTTGTCTTTATTCATGTCCAGTCTTTCTGTTCTGAAAACATATACACTTTTAAAGGTAACATACATATCTGTATTAACACAAGAATGGAGTATGCAGTGTGCATGAGTCAGCTAAAAATGATTTGTTTTATGTTTCAGAAAGTAAAAGACATCTGTCAGCTTTGTAAGTCTGTTTGTACTATATAACCAAACTGTTATGAGGACTCAGTAGCGAACAAGATTTTTCATGTCTCATCCAGTCTTAGAGCTGTTCCCATGTCGAGGAATCAGCATACACATCACCTGTCCTGTACTCTTTCATGGCTTTTTCCCTCATGTCTGCAGCCAAGATCCTCAGGAGGTCTCCCCCAGTCAAATCTGATCTCGATTAACTTTGAAGGAATCCATAGTTTTATCATTTCCTGTGGAAATGTGTATTTCCCATCTTTACATGGCTTTTGAAGAATACTATTTTACTCTCTCTTTAAAGACTTCATTATTTTTAAACTATTTATTTTTTCTATGACTGTACCCATTTTTTTTCTTTCTTCAGTATCTAAGCACATTTTTAAGCATACTATACCTTTTTAGAGGTTTTCTGTGTCTGGACCTGGCTTTTCTAAGAATTTGCAGCATTTTCTGACAGACTGAGACAAATCTTTTTTTTTTTGGATGCTTCATGAGTTTAATGATATATATTGCAAAAACATAGCAGTCTATTTTTGTGGGGGTTGTGGAGCCATGTGCCAGTGGAGACGGGGAGGGAGAAACCCAGGTTGTTTGCAGAGGAATGTAATTGAGGCTTCAGATTAGGAGAGATAATGCCAACACATGATCCCCCTTGTGGACAGCGTTGTGGATGATATGGATCAGGTGTGTGATTGGGTGACCTTTAAGCTGATTGGCCTGTTAGGGCGTCGATCCCTCCCAGCCTTATGATCTTATGCTTTAAAAGGGGTTTGCTGACTTTTAATAAATGAGTTCCTGCTTGATATGACTCCCTGCTGTGTCTGATTGTCTCCTGAAAGGGAGGCTGGGGAATGGGCGGGCAGTGCCCACTTACCCTTCCTCAGTTTAGTGGGGTTTAGATTGCCACATATTTTCACTACAGTAGAGGTTTTTAAAAATTCATCTATTTATTTTACATCCTGGTCAAAGCTTTCTCCCCATCCTCCCCTCATAGTCCCTTTCCCTGATTCCCCCCTCCCACCCTCCAATACTCTCCTCCTCCATCTCCATCCAGGAAAGCACAGGTCTCCTATGAGTATCAATAAAACATGGCATATCAAGTTGTAGTGAGACTAAGCACCTTCCCATGTATTAAGGCTGGGCAAGGTGACCCAGTATGAGAAGTAGGGTCCTAAAAGCCAGTAAAAGGGTCAGAGACAGCCCCTGTTCCCACTGAAAGGAGTCCCATAAGAGGACCAAGCTACACAACTGTAACATATATGCAGAGTGCCTAGGTCAGTCTCATGCAGGCTCCCTGGTTGTCAGTGAAGTATTTTTGACTCTCTATGAGCCCAGGTTAGTTGATTGTGTCAGCTTTCCCGTGGTGTCTTTGACCCCTCTGGCTTCTATACTCATTTCTCCTCCTCCTCCTCTGCAGGACTTTCAAACTCTGCCTAATGTGAGTCTCTGCATCTGCCTCCATCAATTCCTGGATGATGCCTCTTTGATGACAATTGGGACAGGCACAAATCTGGTCACAGGAGATGGCAAGTTCAGGCTGCTTATCCACTATTGCTAGAAGTTTAAGCTGGGGTACTCCCCATAGACTCCAGACAGGGGAATTTCTCAGGAGTCTACAGGGTGTTAAAGTCTCCCACTTTTGTTGTGTGATTTAAGCTTTAGTAATGTTTCTTTTACAAATGTGGGTGTCCTTACATTTGGAGCATAGATGTTCAGAATTGAGACATCACCTTGGCAGATTTTTCCTTCTCCATCTCCTTTGATTAATTTTGGTTTGAAGTCTATTTTGTTAGCTATTAGATAACTACACCGCTTACTTCTGAGGTTCATTTGATTGGAAAATATTTTCCAACCCTTTACTCTGAGGTATTGCCTGTCTTTGATGTTGATCCACTCACAATCTGCTTGACTCCCCCAAAGGGATTGGGTCACTTCTCCAGCTCTTCCCTCTGCAGTACACATAGCTTGTCTTCTAGGCTCCAGCTGGCTCCACTCCACTGATACTGCTGTTCTTGGTGGTCATCCCATGATACTGGCATCTTCAAAATGTAGTTGGTTGTTTTTGCTCTTTTGGGGCACTCACCACCCAGCTCCCAAATAAATCATACACTGAGGCTTATTCTTAATTAAAAATTCCCAACCTTAGCTTGGCTTAGTTTCTTGCCAGCTTTCCTTAACTTTAAATTATCCCATCTACCTTTTGCCTCTGGGCGTTTCCCATTCTCTTACTTCTGTAAATCTTACTCTTACTCCATGGCTTGCTGTGTAGCTGGCTGGCTGGCCCCTGAGGTCCTCCTCCTTCTCTGGCTACTTCTTTTCTCTTTTCCCAGATTTCTCCTTCTATATATTCTCTCTCCTTGCCAGCCCCACCTATCCTTTCTCTTGCCTTGCTATTGGCCACTCAGCTCTTTATTAGATCATCAGGTGTTTTAGACAGGCAAAGTAACACAGCTTCACAGAGTTAAACAAATGCAACATAAACAAAAGTAACACACCTTAAAATAATATTCCCCAACATTTCCCTCTTTTTGTCCAAATAAAATGAAATGTTTTAACTTTAACATAGTATAACTACATACAACAAAAACAGTTATAAAGTAAGAATTACATTTATCATATTCTGTCCATTTGTAGTTAGCATAATCAAAGAAAACAATGCATTAGCTATCCTATCTTAGTGAATCCAAAGTTTTACACCTAACTTACTTTCTATCATAACTAAGAAAAACTGCAATTATAACTATCTAGTCTTCAACTCTATCAAAGACCTACAAAGATGTAATATTATTTAACAACAGAGACATTTGGCTACCTGGACAGTCACCCAAAGTTCCTCTGCAATGTTGGGGCATCTGTTTTCAGCCTACAGGCCTAGAGTATCTGGCAGGCTTTTCTATGAAGCAGGAATTTTGGACTGTCCTTCCTTGTTTTGGCAAAATTCATCAGTCACTTTCCTCTGTGTCCTGCAGAATATCTGACAGACTCTTCTGTGAAGCAGGAATTTTGAAGGACTATCCTGCTTTATTTTGACAAAGTTCATCAGTCGCTTTTCTCTGTGTCCTGCAGAATATCTGGCAGTTTCTTCTGTAAAGCAGGAACCCTGAAGGACCATCCCACCTTGTTTTGACAAAGTCAGTGGTCACTTTCCTGTGGGTCCTGCATGTCCAGTTTATAAAACATACCATCAAGCAGTCCAGGCAAGAGCAGCTTCTTGCCCAAATGGCTAGCCTTAACACATTGAAATCAAACTCCATAAGGAGTTTCTTCAATGCCCTTCATCTCTGAAGTAAATTGGTGCTGCCAGGAGCAGATGTATCTCAATGTCATGAAAAACCTTAGGTTAACAAAACATTCTAAATGCCATATTCTGTGGGTCTTTGAAAGGTTTGAAGACCACCTATATATCTAAAATATATCTCTATATGATCTGGAAAGTATACCTAACATATTTACAATTTTGATTGTTATAAGTGACTGACCACTAACCTAGTTTCCTGATTATCTTATATAGTTTATAATAATAGCTTTCAAAAACTAGAACTTTACCCTACATTTCCAAATAAACTGCATAGGCACAATACCTCAAACAAAAATAGAAACATACATACAATATGTTATAACAAAAAATAACCTTAAATTTGTATCAATATACAAAAATCCATTAAGCAAGAGTGGAAACATATATACAATATAACAAAAATAACTTTAAATTTGTATCAATATTCTATATTCCCCTAAATGCTAACAAATATCCATAACCAACCAAATAACCAAAAACCACTCACACCCCTCAATTCTTGGGAATGTAGGCATAGGTTTCTCCATACTGCTTCCTGTTGTTTGTGGACGAAGTATCTTTAGTGTCCCTGAGAGAAAATTTTGAGATGATGACCAAGTCCTGGGAAGACCAGCAGTAACCTTTGCTGATAGATATCACCTGTCAAGATTCAGGAGGTCACCCCTGATCAAACCTGATCCACATTAACCCTAAAGGAATCTACAGCCTCTCATCTCCTGTGCAAGAAAACTCCAAAACATTTTTAATATCCATTTGATAAATATATTTTTTGACTTTTTAAAAGTTAAGGCATTTCTAAAATATCTAGATTGGTTCAATTTAGCAGTCCAGTTCACAATGCCATGTGTCCCAGCAGCTGTCTTTTGCTTCTCAACAGTCAAAAATTCACAATCAACATATACATGCTCTGGGCAGGCAGTTCCAGGCTGCCACTCAATGTCCACTGACTGGTGGCACTGCTTTCTACCTGGAGGGTCCATTTTTGGACCCAGCCACCAGGGCTGCGTTCCAGCCCAGTGCCCTATTGCTGGCCCTGCTTCCTGTGCTGCTTGGGCCCCACCCCCAGCGCCATCCACACCTTGAGCCTCAGGGACTCCTGGCCTGTGTGCAGCCTGTGCAGCAGCCTGGCACTGGGCCTCACGCTGCTGAACCCACCCCTTCAAAGCCCGCCAAACACGGCTCCTCCCCAGAGAGGATCAAGACCACTCTCTCGAGTTATTTAAGTGGCATCCTGGAAACTAGACTCGTGTGTCCTCCGGTCTCTCATCCTGGTCTCTCTGAGGGGCTGGGGAATCACCTGGGAACATTTGCCCATTAAACCTGACCTTTCCCTAATTCAGTCTAATTTGGATTGCTGCATCGGCAGAGAGGTTTATCCAGGTGTAAAAAACTTATCATCTGGAGATTCCACCAAGGGGGGGGGCTGTTTTCCCCCCACTAGACCAGGGCGGAGTGGTAGGAAAACACCCCTCCCCCCCACCTGCTCTCCGCCAGACTAAGATCAGCTTTCAGCTGGGTAAGTTATCCTTTCCAAGTCATTGCCTAAGAGACCCAAGATGTCTTCATTTTTCGGGGTGTCCTGCTGCACCAGGTCCCCAACCCTTACCAGAGCGAAAGGCTGCCTTTACTCCACCTGACCCGTTCCAGAGCAAGGGCTGACTTTGTTCTGTGGGACCCCTTCTCCAGAAAATGTTCTGTTGAAGGGAATTTCCCACACACCCCCAGTTTTTGACCCAAGGCCTACCACAGTGGATGCATTGTGCTAGGCTTTGGGTCCCCAGCATTGACTTGAGAAGTGAGCACTTGCCATTCAAAGCCTGATCCCCAAACACCCCTGTGGTGTCTTTTACAAAAATTTATCCAAACTGGGGCTATCTGATACTATCTGTCCTGAACATTTGAAATTTTTGTCAGCTTATAAACAATTGGACAGAACTGCCCTAAGTCCATGGTTTTTGGGGTTCTGTGTTCCCACCCTCCCTAGGGTGGCCAATGTCCCACAGCATTGGTCTTGTTGACTAGGGTCATGGTGCCTCCAGGAGCCTGTCTGGGAACTGGGACCCTAAAAATTCTGCTCTGATCATGCTGCCAGGGACACTGGCCCCTCCCCCACTTCTCTTGAACTCTACCTACCCAAATCCCTCCTACAGGGCCACATGTTCCATTCACTGGTGTAAATACTGGCCACTTCCCCCTTTCTTCTCCCTCCAGGATACATTCCTCCTCCTCACCCACTTTCCTGTTCTCCCTTCTCCCCATCAATCCCCCAATGCCTCAACCTACATCCAGGTCTCTTTCTACACACTGGCCTAAGGCCCCCAAATTTTCCCCAGTTTCTTCTCATACTCTGTCTCACTAGACTCACCCATTTCATTTCTCAGTCAGCACCAGATATTAAAAAAAAATTTTAAAGGTTGAAGAGGGCCCTCAAATTCCCCTACAGGTGAAAATGGCTTTTAATGCTAGAGAAGAGATAACCAAGTCATCCCGACAGACAAGGCTACAACAGAAAGTTACACTCCAAGTCCAAGCCTTGGCAGCTGCCCTGAGGCCACCAGGGCCCCCACAAGGGGGACTAGGGAAGTTGGCCACAAGGCTCCATCCCAATGGAGCTTGGTCCAAGTCAACTCCACCAGAATCCTGCTTCAAATGCGGCAAGCAGGGCCACTGGTCATGATATTGCCCTGACCCCCAGCTGCCCAGGAGGCCATGTCCTGTCTGCCAACAGCCTGGTCATTGGAAATTGGAATGTCCCAATGCAGGCTCATCTTCTGTGCTATGTCATGGAGGTCCAGCCTCACCAACATTGGCAACTGAGACTCTTCTGGCCTTTGAACTCCTAAGCTTGGCAGAGGACTGACTCAGCCTAGACTTGGTGAGTCCCATTGCTCTCTCCTAAGGTGGTGCTGCAGGTAGCAGGTAAGTCCATTGGCTTTCTTTTGGACATGGGAGCTACCTATTCTGTTTTGCCATCTCACTTGGATCCTACCATTCCCTCACCAATTTCTGTCGTGGGGATGGACAGGACCCCTTCCTTCCCACTTAGGACCCTGACACTTCCTTACATTCTTGCAGGGAGATTTTTCTCATACTCTCTTCTGAGTATTTCATAGGTCCATTCACAGGGGGCCCTCCAGACATGTCAGCCTCTGCATCAACTTTGAGGACTCATCAAACAGCCCACCAAGCTCTCCATTGAACTCAGGTTATCTTGGCCCTCTCTTCTCCCCATTTCCCTTACCTGCCTCCAGGCCACCCCATGCTCTCCTACAGGTTTGAGCCCTTTTGAACTCCTTTATGGAAGGCCCTTCCTCCTCAATCACCACCTCCCAGCCCAAACTCCCCCACTGGCCGGGTACCTCCGCTACCTCTCTCTTCTGAGGTCCCTTCTCCGTTCACATGCTGACAGCTATCTCCCTGCCCCAACACCAACAGACCCAACTGCCCGTAAGCCTGCCACACTCTCCCCAGGGGACAGAGTACTCCTCAAAGAGCTAGCTCCTAAGTCTCTTGAGCCCCGATGGACAGGGCCTTATACTGTGATCCTCACCACCCCCTTGGCTGCCAAGCTCCTGGGACATCCATGCTGGTACCATCTCTCCAGGCTCAAGTGAGCACCTATTCAGGATACATGGTCTGTCCAGCAGTTGAGACCCTCCACCCTCCAGTTTTCCAAGATGTCCCAATGAAGGGCCTATCTGCTCTTCTGTCCTATACATTCATCTTTGCAGTACAACTAGGGCATATGTTAATAATCTATTTTTTCCTAGAAACCTGCCTTCTCTGCTTCCACAAGAAACAGATATTCAGGATGACAATTAACCAGATGCTCCTCCACTCACACCTCCTGCTGAATGTGAGCCCACCAACTTCCAACTCTTCCGCTTCCCCACACCGTCCCATGCCCGCAGGAAGTGGCCAGACTTGAACCGGCATCCCTATACCCAAAGAGTCTGGAATGTTTGGTGGGAGCTCCACTTCAGCCCCTGGCTTCCCACTCTGGGTGGGCAATTCCTGGCCACCATGCAATGTCCACTGACTGGTGGTGCTGCTTTCTACCTGGAGGGTCCACTTTTGGACCCAGCCACCAGGGCTGCGTGCCAGCCCAGTGCCCTATCACCGGCCCTGCTTCCTGTGCTGCTCGGGCCCCACCCCCAGCACCACCCACACCTTGAGCTGTCCCATCGGGACTCCTGGCACATGTGTGGCCTGTGCAGCAGCCTGGCACTGGGTCTCACACTGCTGAATCCAGCCCTTCAAAGCCGGCCAAACACAGCTCCTCCCCAGAGAGGATCAAGACCACTCCCTTGGGTTATTTAAGCAGCATCCCAGAAACTAGACTCATGGTTCCTCTGGTCTTGCACCCTGGTCTCCTTTCTGAGGGGCTGGGGAATCACCTGGGAATGTTTTTGTCCATTAAACCTGGTCTTTCCTAATTTGGCCTGATTTCTGATTGCTGTGTTGGTGGAGAGGCTTATCCAAGTGTAAGAAACTTATCAATACAGGATCCAAACTACCTGTGCATTTCCCATCTCTATGTGGCTTATTCTTTATTCTCTCTTTAAAGACTTCATTTTATAAATTATTCTTTTTTTTCTATGACTATACCCTTTTCCTGTTCCTAAGCCTATGTACATTGTTAAACACACTGTAACCTGCTTAGAGGTTTTTCTGTCCGAACCTCCTTTACTGCGTATCTCCAGTCTTTTTTGCCCTCATGCACAAACTTTTAAACTGCTCAGGTACACCTGGATTCTCTGCGTGGCTCTCTTGGCTGGCTCCGCCCACTTCTCCAGTCATGAAAGCCAAGCCTGAAACCCACATTCAGGTCAGAGGTAGGAGACCAAAAACTGCATTCAACATTCCTAAAGCTTTAGAATGCCAATGCTTGCACTGTGGCAGGTAGTTTTATTTAGTTTTTTGTTTCTATTTAACATACTAGCTGCTCAATGGCTCACTGGCTGGCAGAAATGGTCCAGCCAAAACTCTTTACGGAGCCATATCTCTTTTTTGTTTGTTCAGGTTTCTCAGGCTCTAGATGGATATTCGAGAGCCCCC
>LZPO01097486.1:47295-66327 GCA_001675575.1 Neotoma lepida
TTTCCTTCTTTAGGTTGGGAAAGTCTTCTTCTATGATTTTGTTGAATATATTTTCTGTGCCTTTGAGTTGGTATTCTTCTCCTTCTTCTATCCCTATAATTCTTAGGTTTGGTTTTTTCATGGTGTCCCGAATTTCCTGGACGTTTTGTGTTATAACTTTTTTGGCTTTAGTCTTTTCTTTGACTGAAGACTCTATTTCCTTTATCGTATCTTCAACACCAGAGATTCTCTCTTCCATCTCTTGCATTCTGTTGGTTATGCTGGCATCTGTAGCTCCTGTTCGTTTACTCAGATTTTCCATTTCCAGCATTCCCTCAGTTTGTCTTCTTTATTGTCTCGATTTCAGTTTTCGAATCTTGAACTGTTTCCTTCACCTGTTTAATTGCCTTTTCTTGGCTTTCTTTAAGGGATTTATTGATTTCTTCCAATTTTNTGTTTGTCTTTTCTTCGATTTCTTTAAGGGAATTTTTCATTTCCTCTTCAAGGGACTCTATCATCTTCTTAAAGTCATTTTTAAGGTCCATTTCTTCTGTTTCTTCTGCGTTGGGATGTTCAGGTCTTGCTGATGTAGAACCACTAGGTTCTGATGCTGCCATATTTGTCTTTATGTTGTTGACAGTATTTTTGCACTGGTTTCTACCCATCTCTTCCTTCACTCGGTGCAAGTGGTGTCTGTGTCTGAGGGAGCCTCTCTTGGTCCGATTGATGCTCTTGGTCCAATGCGGGCTCTTGGTCTAATCCGGCTTCTTGGTCTAATCTGGCTTCTTGGTCCAATCGGTGCTGATGGACTCTGCGCCTCAGGGAACAGCTCTTAGTCCAATCGGTGCTAGTGGGCTCTGTCTCAAGGAGCACCTATTCCCAATCGGTGCAAGGTGGGTTTATGGTTCCGGTGTTCACTGGTGCTGCAGGGGAAGGTTTTCCACATGAGGGGGTGGGGGAAGAGGCAGCTGCCCGGTCCCTGTGTCTCCACTGGCTTGGGGGAGGGGCACAGAATGTGCCCCGTAGCCCTAGGGGCTAGAGACCTGGTCTGCCCAGTCTGGAGATGGGGCCTTACCTGTTCCCAATCAGATCAGGATGGGTTTATGGCTCTGGTGGTCACTTACCTGACAGTCTTTCACCCATAAGACTACAGTATGTTGTTCCAGACTGAAGCATGAGTCTGTGGGCTAATGCATGGATTCCCAAGGAATTTTACAATAAAGGGGACAGCATTCACTAGTGCCTTAAAGGGAGTCACTGACCAAACCTCAGAAATGCCAGACAGTATGAGGGAGTGATGGGTCAATACACAACACTGTGCCTTCCTCTTCTTTGTGCCTCCCCCGTCAGTCTTCTCCAAAGGATAATGGATAGCGAGCATCGATCTAAGAATGAAGATGAAACGGTGTTGGAGAGACATCGCCGTGTCCTCCCTCTCCATATGTACCTGGAGACACCATTCTGTGTCTAGGTGGTTTCTGTGGCCACTGACTATCAAATGCCAGTGGAAGCTTTTAAACTCGACTATCATGTTCCCTGCATTCCCACCATAGGCTTCTAACGGGTCACTCCTTTCCTCCAAATTCCCAGCTCAACTCAGTGGCCAGATTCATCTGTAAAGGTCCATTATTACATGCTTGGCCTGTCCTTAAATGATCGGGATGCCTGCCTGTTGCACTTTGACTTAAGTGCAGACTTCTTGGCATGGCTGAAATATGATGAGCCCTTGCCAAAAGACCCACTTGTGTCCTCTCAATACCCTGGCCGACATGAGCTCTGTGAGAATCCCATGACACTCTTCTCAGCTGTGAGCCCTGCTCTTCCTGAGGGCTCCCACCTTCTGGAAATTGTAAACAACTTTTAAAAATGAGATTGTTACAGCTAGTCTCAGAACACATGCTTAGGCACCTGTCCTTCAGAACAGAACGACAACAACAAAAACACTTTGTTTTTAAGTCCAGATCTTGTGGTCCTGTGAGATGACAAAAGATAATAGATAAATAATCAAATTACTACCCCCTTTGTGACTCTTTGCAATTCATTCTCCTGTGCTGTTTTTCTTTCTTTTTTCTTTCTTTATTCATTTCACATACCAACCACAGATCCCCTCTTATCCCTCCTCCCACTCCCCCCCAACTTTCCCCCCAACCCACCCCTCCTCCCCTCCTCCAAAAGGGTAAGTTCTCCCATGGGGGGGGCACAGCTAAACCTGGTACATTCCAGTTGAGGCAGGACCAAGCCCCTCCCCCCTGCATCAAGGGTAAGCAAGGTGTCTGATCATAGGTAATGGGATTCAGAAAGCCAGCTCATGCACCAGGGATGATGGATCCTGATCCCACTGCCAGGGGCCCCTCAAGCTACCCAACTGTCTCCCACATGTACAGTGTCTAGTCTGGTCCCATACAGGTTCTACAGCTGTCGGTCTAAAGTTCATGAGTTCCTATGAACTTGGTTCAGTTGTCTCTGCAGATTCCCCATCACGATCTTGACCCCCATTGCTCATATAATCCCTCTTCTCTCTCTTCGACTGGACTCCCGGAGCTTGGCCTGGTGCTTGGCTGTGGATCTCTGCATCTGCTTCCATCAGTTACTGGATGAAGGCTCTATGATGACAGTTAGGGTAGTCACCACTCTGATTACCAGGGTAGGCCAGTTCAGGTAGCCTCTCCACTATTGCTAGTAGTCTAATCTGGGGTCGTTCTTGTGGATTCCTGGGAATTTCCCTAGCACCAGGTTTCTCCCTTACCCCATAATGTCTCCTTCCCTCTATCAAGATATCTCTTCCATTGATCTCCCTCTCCACCCCTCCCCCAGCTCGACCATCCCATTCGCTCATGTTCTCATCCCCCATCACCTCCCCTCTCTTGTACCCCCTCCCACCCCCACTTTACTTGTGGAGACCTCCTTCGTTTCCCCTTCCCTAGGTGATCCATGCATCCCTCTTAGGGTCCTCCTTGTTCCCTAGCTTCTCTGGAGCTGTGGTTTGTCGTCTGGTTATCCTTTGCTTTACATCTAGTATCCACTTATGAGTGAGTACATACCATGTTTGTCTTTCTTAGTCTGGGGGCGGCTCAGTGGTTAAGAGCACTGACTGATGTTCCGGAGGAACCGGGTTCAGTTCCCTGTGCTGCTTTTCGTAGAGTGGACCCCGGGTCTCTTCTGGGTGTGTCTGTAAGGAAAAGTAAGATCTTGGTCTATCACTGTCTAATCATTCTAATTCTCTCCCTCTTTCTCACCCTCCTCTCTTATTTTCTCTATGTCTTCCCCTCTCTACCCCCTCCCTGAAGTTGGGAACCCCTTTGACTCTTTGGTATTGGTCCTGCCTGAGCAGCCAGGGCTCACAAAAGGGATGGCAGTCGGCCTCAGGATGAGCAGAAGATGTGAAGAAGCATGTCGCTCTGGCAGCTCTAATGCACTGCTGGCCACCTGCTACCTCAGGACATGGAGAAGATGGACCTGGGAACAAAGATGATTTGGAGGCAGGGTCTTAGAGGCTAAGACGTAACCACTGTGCACTTGAGTTCCTTCCTGAAGTTGGAATTTTGGAAACTCTCCAGAAGGAGACCGGCAGTTTCCCTCAGGAGGGTCCCTTTTGCCCAAATCCTGCTTTGAAACCAACAGCAAAGAGTGGTCAGGACTGAGGGTTGGGTCACAGCTTCCCCGTATTCTTTTTTCTCTGGTAACCAATTCACCTTCCATGGCATGCTTCCAGGTTTCCCTGGGTCTGTCTGTCATAATCACAGGCAGTTTACAGGAGTGATCACATAGCAGTGTACCTAAGATGCAGCAGCGGCCATGGCTTAGGAGAGGTGCTTGTCTTGGACATGTTACTGTATGTTCTTTTCTTTTCCTTACCTTTGGAGTCCTGGGCTGTACAAAGAGGTATTCATGAGCATGAAAAGTGGTCATGTACGGCCAGTGTTTTTCACCAGTGCCTGGCATGCATTCAATACCCAATACAATAGACTGTTTATTAATCTCATCTTCCTCTGTCCCGAGGATGTCTTGTTCATCTGGTTTTCGAAGCCAGTGACTTTTCTTTCTGGCACCCCAGGATGCCTAGAAGTTTCTCTCTGACCAGGATCAAAGTGTCAGCACAGAGGGAGTCTGACCTCCTGGCTTCAGTCCTTGGTCAAGGCCACATTTCACTCCAGGCCACTGCCTGTTTCTCTGGCCTGAACTCCCTTAGCTAACCCCCTCTGTAGACCTTCTCCCAACCAGAGCAACACAAGGATCCATTGATTTTTCCCCCTGGGGGGTCCAATGGTTTTACAAATGAGCATATGAAAGCCCGGTGCCTCTGTCCTGCAGAAAAGCACCCAAGAGGTGTGAAGCTACCCACTTGCTCAACAAAATGTCTGTGGATCAGGAATGTTTTCTGTCTTCTCTTTCAGCATCTCACTGGGCACATCTGGACACACTTCACAAAAGGTAATGTTTTGCTGCAGTGCAAATGTACTGGGTGCCTTTCGATACTGCCATGTCATCCTTGCAACAGTATCACCGGTGTCTAAGACTGTGAAGTGACAGTTCATGGCTTACTAAAGTGTGAGTACTATAGGTTGTGGTCCATTTCAGGTTCCAGTCTGCCTAACAGACAGATCCTTGACTCTCCCACAGTGTCACCGTGAGGTCTCATTCCATCAAGATGAGGAGCCTTCCCACCTCCTCTCCACCTGTATTGTCCAGAAGGCATAAAGGAGGTGAACTCTCTTGGGAGTTCGTATCTGATCCTTTTCTTTGTCCCAGGATCTTCAGAAAGGTCTAGTACATGTGAGTTTAATTTGGACTCAAAGCAGCAATCACCAAATACTCTTTCTGTAGTGGAACAATATTTTAAGGCGTGTTTCTTTTGTTCATGTTGCATTTGTTTAACTCTGTGAAGCTGTGATACTGTGCCTGTGTAAAACACCCGATGATCCAATAAAGATCTGGCCAATAGCAAGGCAAGAGAAAGGATAGGCAGGGCTGGCAGGCAAAGAATATATAGAAGGAGAAAACTGGGAGGAGAGATCTAAGATCTAGGAGCTGGAGGAGGAGGAGGACCCCAGGGGCCAGCCACCCAGCTACACTGCAAGCTATGGAGTAAGATTTACAGTAGTTAGAGAATGGGAAAAGCCCGGAGGCAAAAGATAGACAGGATAATTTAAGGAAAGCTGGCTGGAAACTAAGCCAAGCTAAGGCTTGGCATTCATAAGTAAGAATAAACCTCTATGTGTGATTTACTGGGGAACTGGGTGGCGGGCTCCCCAAAAGAGACAACAACCTACAACAACTTTCTGTATCTGTCTGCTACGAATGCAAGTCCTCAAAGGGCCGGGAGACTAATGATCATTAAATATTCAGCCTGTAACCAACCTCCTATGGAACTGGTATTCACACCATCTCCATTTTACCTTTGACAACATTTTGGTACCGTGTTATTCAAGCACTGGCCTGAGTGGAGAATCTGGGATATGATTCAACAGAAGGCATTCTTGTTCCACTGTTGTCATGGAAACCATGTTCTTCTGCTCTGAAGGAACCCATGCTGCACTACAAAGACCAGAGCTGCACAGGCAGTTAATGATTAACAGTCCTCACAGACCCCAGATATTCTGGGTTACCCACAACACAGGGAGCTGTAGTGTTGTACTGTTTTTCCTGCCCATACAAATTCCCAGTTGGCCTTTTCCATGCCTCTTGCTTATGGATCAAGATCCCAGATCCCAGCTACTGCTCCAACACCATGCCTGCCTGCCTGCTGCCATACTCCCCACCATGATAGTCATGGATTAATCCTCTGTAAATGCAAGCAAGCTCTAGTAAAGTCTTCCATAAGTTGCCTTGGTCATGGTGTTTTGTCACTGAAGTAGAAAAGTAACCAAGACTCCCCACTTTTAGTAGTAGTCTGTATTTCTCATTTGGAAGCCACTTTCTCTTTGTGTGTCTTTTATATAGGTTTGCTTGGAGTTCAGTCACTTCCCAGAGCTGTGGCTCCTCATCTTGCCTCTCGTTTGCACCATTGCTAACATTATTTCTTCGGATGGTGTTGCAGCCCTCAGTCCCTCTTTCTTTTTATCAGAGACAACAATGGCAAACAAGTCCAGTGACTTCCNGTTTCCCCACCGTTTAGTGAGTTTCTAGGTGGTTTTTCTTCCCTTGACTTTTTGAGGCTGTATTGAGATACTTCTGATACACAACAAAATACTCGTATTTCATTATGCCACTGGGTAGGTTGGACGTGTGACACCTAGAATATTCACCACAGCTGAGAACATGTTCTCAAGCCCTTAGCAATGCTTCCCTCTCCCTCACCCTGACACTCTCCTCCCTGTCTCTAGGCAAACCCAGATATGCTTTCGGGAAATGAGGGCTTCTTTGTATTTTCTGGAATTGTGCACAAATGCTGATTGTCAAATCCTCACAGAGACACACATACCANGGTATGGNCCTTTGGAAGCATCTGGCTTCTTTCAATCCTAATAGCAATTACTTTTGAGATTCTCTTATTTTGCTGCCTTAGCCAAGGTTCTGTCTGCTTTCTTTGCTGGCTAGTGTTTTCCTGCTTAGTTATACAGAGGCTTGTTTATGTGCTCAGCTTCTGATGGACATTTGGAAGTTTCTAATCCATGGTACTTTAAATCAAGCTTTTATGCACCTGTGTCTACAAGATTTATTTGAATTGTACTTGTGTATTCAACCATTCAGAGATCGGCAAAATAGTGTGTGGTTGGTAGTATTTCTGATTTGATGGTTTTTTTTTCTTTTTGAGAATTAGGAAGTAAAGAAGTGGAGTACAGAAATAGCAGATGACTTTGGGTGTAAATGTTAAAAAAGAAACCAATAAGCAGATATTCTTTTAAAGCATTCATGTAACAATTCGATACAATTCTAGATACTCAAATTCATCACTATATTAGCATCATACACTATAACAAAGTGGAATTTCTTCCTTTAATTGACAGTGACTCAAGATATGAAAATCATATCTGGAGAGATGGCTTACTGTCTTCCAGAGGACAGAAATTTATTACATACCACCCACATGGCAGCTAAGACCTGCCTGTAAGCAGTTCCAATAGTTCCAATACCCTCATTTGTTCTCCACAGTCTCTTGCAGGCACACATTACACATGAACTCTCTTAGGCTCACACACATACATATAAGTACCAAATAAATATATTTTTAAAAATAGTATGTCAGTAATATGATCATCTAGTGAAAACTCCTGGCTCTAAATCAGTGAAAATGATATACAAATAAAAATTGTAACCTGCTTAATGCAGAATCTCATGAACTAATGTGGGAGCCCATGAAAGCATAGGGAAATGTAAAGTATAATTGACAAATCATTATAGACACAGCATGGAAAAGACAAAGGTGATCCAATCTTGAATGGTCCCTAAATGTTTGTGAGTTTCACCTTGTATAATTCAACTAGGTTCTCACTGAAAATCAGTGAGAAATTACCTCATTGTTTAGGCCTGAGATAAAGGGATAGTCACTAAAGTCTACTACTTTTAGTTTTTCATAAAAGTTCTACCTTCAAGAAAAACTATGTAACCAAAAACTAACTTACTGGGGCTTTCCCAGAGTCTGATCTCAGAGAAGGGAACAATCAACTCCACCACATTCTATTTTATATATTTTTAAAAAGACATAATTGTTTTCCCATACTTAGATCAGACATAAAAGCACAGATTGTGGAAGCTCAAAGAAAACTAAACAAAACAAATACTAAATAAATGCTGGAGAAAACAAAAATTTTCACCTAAGACTATCATTTTCAAATCAATAAAAATCAATGAGAGCAGGTAGGATTGCATAATGGGTAAAGACACTTTCCATATGAGTCTCCTGACCTGAATCTGATCCTTGGAATTCTGGTAAAAGTGGATGGAGAGAGTTGAGTCCACAAAGTTGTTCCCTATCCTGCATGTGCATTTATGTATCCACATACATACATCATGTACCCATTCACACTTATAAAACCTAATCAGTGATATCCAGTAGAAGACACATTTTTTAAGATTTTTAATTTTATTTTATGAGTATGAGTGTGTTGTATGTATGTCTGTGTACCACGTATATGCCTGGTGCCCTCAAAGTTCAGAAGAGGGTGTTGGATCCCCTGGAACTCAATTTCAGATGAGTGTGAAACTCCATGTGAGTACTAAGAACTGAACCCAGGTCCTGTAGAAGAGCAGCTTGTGCTATTAACTGTTGAGTCATCTCTACAGCCCCCAAATACATTATTAACTATATTTCATATACTGTACATTAGCTTCCTAAAGTTTTTCATCTCACAAAAACAAATTTGTAGCCTTTGATTTATATGTCCTCATCTTTCCCCCATGACCCTAGTAACTTCTTCCCTACCTATGTTTCAATGCATTTGCTTTTTTTAAAATCAGAAGTCATGTTCTTACCACAAAAATGTTAACTTTTTTGAACTATGTGAGATGACAAATATATTAATTGACTTGGTTGTAGTAACCATTTGAATATATGTATGTATACATGCATGTGCATATATCAAAACATTATATGGTACAACTTAATTATATAAAATAAGAAAGAAAATAAAAGATAATCTGAAACTGTGAGTCAAACAAAATCTTTTACCTTAATAAATTGATTATATCAAGTATTTTTGGCACAGTGATAGAAAACTGATTGACATTCTATATAGCTGACAAAGGGTTAATAAAAATACATTTTACAAACTTAACAACAGTCATGTTGCTGAGACATCATGGGTGTAACTTCTGACGTTCTTAGGAGACACAATTTCACAGCAAACTCCATGATCCACTAGCTCTTACACTCTTTCTGCCCTCTCTTCTACTATGACCCCTGAGCCCTAGATGCAGGAGTTGTGTTGTAGATGTATGTATCTGTTGGGACTAAGCTCCACGACTGTTTTGATTGGTTGTGATTTTCTGTAATAGTCTCTGTCTATTGCAAAGAGAAGTTTCCTTGATGAGGGTAATACATACCCATTAAAGTCTCACCAACATGACTGTCTATTCATGAGCTAAACAAGGACAACAACAATATACGTGCTAAAGTGGATGGGGAAATCCTGGAGGCCTCAACACCACACAGAGAACTACAGGCAGCTAAAGAATGCTGAGAATGGGAGAGTTAGTCTTTCCCAGGGGAGAGCACATCAACTGATTATCCAGTACAAAATGGTCAGCCCTGAAAACATACAAGTAACATTATACAGACTGAGCAGGCTATATATATATTTGTGTGTATATGTGTATGTGGAAATGAAAAAGGCTGAGAATAGAGATTATAATAGTAATGAAAGAGAATTGGTAATGAAAGAACTTTCAGAAAAAAAATCCCAATAGAGGAAAAATTCTATATATGGAATGACTAGAAAACCTACCAAATAACAAGAGAGCAGTGTATCTCAAGCTCTTTCCAAAAATTAAAGAGGAAAAAATATTCTCTAATTCATTATGAATCAAGTATCAGTAACTTCTCATACTTTTATATAGCATTGGCATCTGTTTTGAACATAAATTGGATCTTTTCATATGAAGAGTGAAACAGATTCCAATATTCTACACCCTCCCAGTTTTCAGTGTGATTGATTCATATACCTGCTTTCTACAGCTGTCTCCTAATGACCACCTGCTTTGGGTTATAACAATACAGCATACTTGACTTATTTTCCTGATCTCCACACCCAGCACTGCACAGATATATTGTATTTACCACCTTGGAGTCACTTCACAAAATAGGTCTCTAATTTCTCTAACCCCATGAGAAAACTTTCCCATAGTGGATTAGGATGTAGTTCAATTGGTAGAGTACTTGCCTAGTATGCAAAAAGCCCTAGGTTTGATCACCATCTCTGCATAAACTGAGAATGGTGGTGCACACCTGTAATTCCAGCACATGGGTGGTAAAGTAAGGAGAATCAGAAGACCAAAGTCACCCTTGGCTAATTAGGGATACATTAAGACAGTCACATTAAAATAAAAACCAGAAGAGTCCATTGCCACACTGTATGCTGTACAAGATGCTTGAGAGTTCAAAGATATATAAAAATATAAATTCCCCAGAGAAAAGTAAATATGTCAGCAAATATAAAACTATATTGTTTTGACTCCAGTTTGAATTCTTTATATTTAAGACAAAGGCCTAAAATGATTCATCTATATTACAGAGTATGGAATGGGCAATGCATGTTTTGTGCTAGCAATAATATAAATGGAGTGGAAATGTGAAGGATTAAGGTTTGTATGAGGTTAAACTGCTACAAATTTTCAAGAAATTGTTGCAATTTCTAGATGTTTTATGAAATTCCCATGGAAACCACAATGGGATAAAAACAAGAAGAAATGAATGCTGGAGGCATGGATAGAGCACTTTCCTGATATGTAAAAGGCTCTGGGTTCAATCTCCAGTACTGCAAAAAGGGTGCAGAAGATCCCAAGATGGCAGAACAGAGACCAACAGGACTTTCCTATGTCCGCACAAATTTGTAGGAAAAT
This sequence comes from Neotoma lepida, assembly GCA_001675575.1. Lineage (NCBI taxonomy): Eukaryota > Metazoa > Chordata > Mammalia > Rodentia > Cricetidae > Neotoma > Neotoma lepida. The sequence goes on from LZPO01097486.1 coordinate 57,772, forward strand.
ACCTGATATGTGATTGCAGACAGAGGTGAGAGACTGGAAAGGTAAGAGAGGGTGACAGTGAACAATAGACAGAAGAAAACAGACTAAGATCCAGAAATAGTAAATATTAGCTTTACAAAAGAAACAAAGTCCAACTTAGAATACTAAATGGAGTAGAAGAAAGAACCCATTTGGGGGCCACAAGGAGAAGAAAGGAGGACAGTGTCAAGAAGCAAACTCTCCAAGAACAGTACTTTATATGAGAGATCTGTGTGGACTCTGTGAACCAAATGCTTGGACATGACTTGAGAACTGTCCCTCTTGCTCCTAGGCTGGGCTGAAGGAAGGAACTGTTCCCAAGAAATATTCTATCACTAAATTGTTCCACCAAAAAGAACAGAAAGTTCAGCACTACTGTATCTACAAACCCAAGCCCCTCACTCCCTTTACCAACTAGGCAGGTAAAAACACTGACAACTACAAAAATATGAGAGGTGGCAGAGGCAAACCTGACACAGACTTGTGAACACCAACAGGCAAGACTTGAGTTAGGGAAGCAGCCAGGGTTCTGGTGAGATGAGAGCATGCACCTTTAAATTTAAATACTAGCGCAGACAGCTCTCCCCACTTCTGCCTGAGAATATTAGACGCTGGAAACATACATGGAAACTGTGAGCATCCAGTGGACCAGAGAAAAAGCTGTGGGGCATTTTCTTAATTAGTGATATATGTAGGAAGGCCCTTCCCATTGTGGGTGATGCTGTCCCTAGTCAGGTAGTGTGTAAGAAAGCAGACTGAGAAAACCATGGGAAGCAAGCACTCCTCCTTCCATCGCCTTTACATCAAATCCTGCCTCCAAATTCTAGCCTTGAGGTCCTGTCTTGACTTCCTGGATGAAGTACAAGATGTACGATGAAATAACCCCTTTCTTCTCCAAGTTGCCTTTTGTCATGGTGTCTTATCACAGCAATAGAATGCTGACTAAGGCAGAAATTGGTAACAGAATTGAGGTATTGCTGTGACAGACTGGACCATGTTTTTGAGAGGATCATGAAAGGACTTTGGAACTTTGGCCTGCAGAAGCCATTGTATGTTTAAAGCTTGATTATCTGTTGTGAAAACTGAAATTAGGAGATAATGCTGAGCACAGAACAGGCAATGGAGGCCTGGCTTCTGAAGTTCTAGAGCAAAGTTTTAGAGTCCCTTAAAGACTATGTTGACCATTTCATTACACACACACACACACACACACACACCTGTCTCTTATACACATCTAGATGTGTATAAGAGACAGGAGTTTGCACCTTGATCTTATAAGCACAGGGCTAACTGGGAATGGTGTGGGCTTTTAAGACCTCAAAGCCTGCCCCCAGTGACACACCTGCCCCACCAAGACAACACCTCCTAATCCTTCCCAAATAGTCCCACCAACTGGAGGCCGACTACTTAAATATGAGCCTATAGGGGCCATTCTCATTCAAGCCACCTGTCTTACTTAAAGTTTCTATTGCTGTGAAGAGATATCATGACCACAGCAGCTCTTATAAAGGAAAACCTTTAATTGAGGTGGTGGCTTACAGTTTCAGAGGTCTAGTCCATTATCATCATGGCCAGGAAGCATGGCATTGTGCAGGCAGACATGGTGCTGGCTACATCTTGATCAGAAGGCAAAAGGAAGTGGACTGAGTGTCATACCGAGTGAAGCTTGAGCAAAAGAGACATTAAAGCCCACATCCACAGTGACACACTTCCTCCAACAAGGCCACACCTCTCAAAAGTGCCACTCCCTTTGGGGGCCATTTTCTTTCAAACCAACACTCCACCCCTACATCTCACTATAATAATCTTAAATGTAAATGGTCTCAACTTATCACATAAAAAATGCAACTAATTAAAGAAAAACTAGATCCAACTGTCTGTTGTGTTCAAGAAACACACACCATAGACAAAGGCACCCAAAGAAATGAGTCAAGAAAGAGAAGTCAAGATGTCAAGCAAATGGAAGCCAAAACAAAACTGATGTAAAGGAAACAATTTATAAAAAAGATATAATAATGGTGTGTGTGTGTGTGTGTGTGTGTGTGTGTAGCTTTCAATTTCATAAAATATGCACTAATGGGCATAAAAGTTCCTCTAGTAGCAGTGATTCCTTTGGGTTCCCATTTTCATGTTTTGATAGGTCACATAAAACAGTAAAATTTGGGACATGCAGTGAAATCAATGGTAAAAGGGAAATGTAACATAGGAAGTAATAGATTAAGAAGAAAATTCTCATCAATAATGCAACTTTTTAGATTACATAAATAGCTAAAAACAAAAGAAAAACAGAATCTAAAACTAGAAAAATAAAGATTATAGCATAGCATAAAATAATTAGAGACTGAGTCTGGAGTTGGGTCAGCAGTTAAGAACATTAGCTGAACTCTTTGAGATTCAGTTCCCAGCACCCACATGACAGCTCACAACTGTCTGTAACCAGTCCCAGAGGATCAGATGCCTTCTTCTGGCCTCTGCAAGCACCAGACATGCACATGGATATGGTACACACACGCACACACACACTGACTCATACATGTAAAAATAAATTTCTAAAATTAGAGACTATAAAAGAAATCAAGAGTTAGTTCTTCAAAGCAGCTGACAAAATTATAAAATGTTTAGTGGTACTAATAAAAAAGAGAAAGGGCACAAATAATTAAAATCAGGACAGAAAGAAAAGACATGACAATTGCTTTTATAACAATTAAATAGATAGTAAAAGATTATTAATAAATTATACCAACTCTTTGATACCTAAAAATACCTAGAAACACACTCTCTCCTAAGAGTGAATCATGAAGAAAGAACATGGTGGAACATGCTGATAGCTACTAACAAGAATGGAGTAGTAATTCAAACTCTCCTGATAAGGGAAAGGAGACAGAACTAGTGGTGAATTCTACCATGCATTTAGATATAATTAACATGAATCCTTCTCAAACTCTGAAAAAAAATGAAGAAGAGCAAACATTTTCAAACTCCTTATATGAAGTAATAATTACAGAACTAGATGAAACCAGACAAGAAAACTGCAGAAGAAAGGTAGTGATAGTTTGTAGTGGGGTAACCACTGGGAGTTGGCCCTGTTCCAATGGATAGTTTCAAACCTAAGCCTACATGGGTGGCTCTGCTTAAACTTAGTGGATCAAGATAGAATTAAAAACAAAACAAAAAACCAACTAGCAAACAAAATCCAACAACATATTAAAATGATTATATACCATAACTAAATTTGAATCATTATTGTGTGAAAGTGGATTATGCAAAAAAAAAAATGGCATGGATGCCATTCACAACTAAAATGGAGTGAAGAAATCATTGAGGTTATAAAAACACGTTTCAAAATTTGTTGCACATAGCCAATCCAAAAACAAAATTACATATTCTTTGTTTCTGAAACTTCAGATCCAACTGGCCACAAATTGGAAATATTTGAAAAAATATTTGTATTTAAAATGTACAGATTTTACTCATATTATTTCACAAACAATATACCAACCATTTGCATAGTGTTTCTAGTATATTTGGTGCTACAAATAATCTAGAAACATGTTTCCTTTTGGTGCTACCAGCTAGGAGCCCTCCACAAGTATGTTACTACTATGATCAGAGTTGCTTTCTGCTGAGCCCTCCACTCACTGCTCCTCTGAGAAACACAACTCATGACAGATACCACGAACCTCATTAGAATACAACCAAGGAGCTGTGCAGTGAGATGCACAAGACAGACGTCAGAATGTAGCTTGTGACCAGACCTTCTGACCAGGGGGGAAAAAAACCACGTCCTCGTTTCTCTCTGTTTGAGCACCACCATGTGGTTTAAAGAGGCATGTGCAGGACTGCACTTTTGGGAAGAGGCTGTGGTTCCAGGAAGACACTTGGAAGTTATCTAGCAAAAAGCAGAAAGAAAATTGGGTTGTTTTCTTGCTGTCCAGTGGGTTTTCGGTTTGTTCGTTTGTTTTTTGTTTATATATAATATAATATAATATAATATAATATAATATAATATAATATAATATAATATAATATAATTAATTATATATTATACTATATATAATTAATATATATTAATGTTATATCAGATGTGTAGTTCGTAAAAATCTTTTTCCATCCTTTAGGCTTGACTTTGTCCTATTGATGGTGTCCTTTGCCTTACAGAAACTTTTCCNCTTCATGAGGTCCCATTTATTAATTGTTGATCATAGTGCCTGTGCTAATGGTGTTCTGCTCAGGAAGTTGTCTCCTGTGCCAATGCATTCAAGACTATTCCCCACTATCTCCTCTGTCAGGTTCAGTGTATCTGTCCTTGTGTTGGTGTCCCTGACCCAGGAAAGCCATGTGTGCTGGGATGACCACAAGGGAGGAAGAGGAAAAAGAAAAAGTGTGAGGGCAGAATATTGGATAATAGAAGTCAAGACTGCCTTCAAAATAAAGCACCACCTCAAGAGGCATACAGTTACATCAGGTCCCTTAGGAAATGATGCAATGTATGACATGTCAAGTATAACTTGGGCCAAGGAACAGAGCAGGAAGACCTGAATTGCTTCTTCTTCTTTCTGTATCTCTATTTTCTTCCTTTTCCTTTTCTTCCTTTCCCTATCCCTTCCTTTATCCATCATTTGTAGTTATTCATCTGCTCATCCATCCATCCATCCATCTACCCATCCATCTACCCATCCATCTGCCCATCCATCCATCCATCCATCCATCCATCCATCCATCCATCCATCCATTTAATCTGCCATCAGACACTCACTCACCACTGGTACCAGGAGCATGCTTGCATCTGTAACAGGGGGGGATATGCATCCCATGGGGGAACTGAGCAGCAAGTGAGTCAGAGGATATCACAAAGGACTGAAATATTTCAGTCAAGTTGGGCTTCACTCGGGATGGGATGTTATTGAAAAGTAGGGAAATCCTATGAATAAGCATCATGGTAAATTGTAAATATTCATTTTTTTATTTTTTAGGTGTGATGGCTAAAGAAACTCCCTTTTATGCCAGGCATCCATCTTGGTAAGTTCTCAGTAACCCTGACTCAGTGACCTCCACCCAAAAATGTACAACTGTGACCATCTACTTGTTATGATATAACTTTTTGGCTTCTGTAACTTCTTTATGCAAATATGCTAAAATTGTTTTGAGTTCCCTTAACCATTGAACTTGGCAGAACAGACCAGTTTTTGCTTGCTTGTGTAGATACTGAAGGTCTTCTTGTGGTTTGTGTCTTTAAAAAACCCTTCCCTACACCTCTCCTTCCTGGCAATCTCAAATTTGGCTCAGAAATTGTCATCCTGCTAACAATCAATCAATAAATCTTTTAATTATGCTTGGATTGAGTCTAAGGTCTTTTCCCAGGGGTCATGAGCTCCATAACATTTGGAGGCCCCGGTGAGAGGCTCATCCATGGGAGAGCCTAGACTCAGGGCCAGGGGTCCAGGGTAGGCCCCAGAGGGAGCAAGTCCAAGATGGACTTGATAGGCCCAGGGGATCCCAAACTTCAATCTCCCAAATTTGCAAAGTGGAAGCAAAAATGAAAGCAAGACTTGCAGGCCAGTGAGCTTCTGAAGTGCTGACTGATCAGTGAGTTACTCTGTTTGGTTTTGGAGTCTGTACATTTGGAGAGATAAAGGCAATATGGACTCAATTCTAGATCAGTCTTTGTGGCAGAGGGGACACCCTACTGTCCTTCTGGTCTTGGTGTATGAATGAAGGTGGCCACCACATGTCTGAGTTCCTTTGGTCTTTTCCTGATAACACTGTTGTCTTTTTACGTTGTTTTCTTCTGTCTGTAAGACTTGTGTTTTCAAGTTTGTTGCAGAGGTGGGAGTCAGAGTGAGTACAGCCAAACTGCCCCTTAGCTGCATGCTCTAGCATTTTTTAGAATTTCTGCTAGGCAAATTGCTCCTGGCTGCCTCTACGCACGCTTCCCCATGGAGTTTGCTCCGTCTAGCCTGCTCCATCTCTGTCTTGCTCATTGACTGCCTGGAGCCTACAGTTTAAGTCCTGCAGGTATATCAGGCACTTCTCTACATCTTTTTGTTAGCTGTCCTTTTCCCTGCTTGCTCTATATCCCAGCTGGCTCCTGTCTCTGACCACGCATCTCTGGCTGTCACCAATCCTTGTACTGCTGGGATGGAGCTATGTGGGTGCTCCCATCAGGCAGCCCTCTCAGGTACCATAAGCTCCCTGTTCCACTGCCCACTGCTCTCTGCACTGCTGCAGGTGGTCTGTGCTGAGAGTTTCTATCTGACCACTGGATTCAGGTTTCTTTTGGGTATATAGAATACTGAAGTATTGTTTTAAGTTGTCCTACTTTATTAACAAGCTAGCTCTGGAGTTGAGTTATAGGTCCCCACCACCACCGTGTTCCAAAACCAAGCATGCTTGTTTAAAATTTCCTCCAATATTTCTGTCCTAGGTCAGAAGGCCATCTGACCCTAGGACAAAGAGAGAAAACTAAACAAAACAGTGCGAGAAAAACACCATGTGCTTTAAAACAGCTAAAATACCAATTTTTGTACCTTAGGACTTATAGGCTTGTTGAATTTAGTTAAAAATCTGTAAAGGAAACAAAAAGAACATAATGCCAACATTTTCTGAGTTCCCATAGATACCTGGTTCTTACAGTTTCCTGTTAAATGTCCTCTAGGTTACAGATACTTACATTATTCTGCAACTTAATGACTTTATAAGAAAAAACTAGTTATTAATCTTTTCAGGTTGTCTGCCTCCATCTGCAGACACACACAACCTGGTTATAAAATAAAATGAAATTTTCTGTCTAAAATTTCTCAATAACAGCTCCAGATAGACCTGCTTAAAATAATCAGAGCTGGACTTGTTAAAAGTTAATATTCCTACATAAAAAAGACATAGGCAAGGTCATTGGACCTTCACCTAAGTATACAGTCACTCCTCCCAGCTGATAGTGCATGAAGCCTCAAGGTTTTATGGGGGAAAAAACCCAACTATGGTATACAGGCTAAAAACTAAGAATAAGGAGGAGGGGGTCCACCTATGCAACAATGAAAAAGCTATTATATATACTGGGTAAAGGCTCCAGATACTGTCTAACACCATCCTTAGGAAAAATTTCTTCCAACAAATGGTAAATTTGTTANTGTTANGTATCATGTTATTTAAATATTTTAATAAAAATGATTTATATAAAAATTAGGNTGGTTNAATGTAATCAACAGATGTCTAGCTCTTTGACTTTTCCCCCATTTCTTGGTTCTTGTTTACAAAATGTTCTCCCATTCAAGGTCATGTTCACCTCTTGCTGAAATGTAAACTTTCTTTCTCTCAGGATCTGTAAGACCATTGTGTGTGTGNGGAGAACCTGTAAAATCCCAAGTAAAAAGTTAGGTTAAAAGTTATATAAAAAAAGGGTAATAGTCTTTTTAAAAAGCCTATACATAGGTAATCTTAATTTGTTATTGCATGCTTATATGTAACTTGAAATCAACTTTTTTGTTATCTCCTTTTTAGACTAAGGAGGCAACAGGTCTCCAAGATATTTTAGATTTAGGTGGATTTTTATATGNTGATTTTTGTCCTAAAACNAANTTTTTANATTAAAAAATAACGTATGTTTAATAATAAANTAAAAATANATGTAAGAAATAATGTNTATAAATTNCTAAGGTCTTCTCAGGTTAACAATAAGTGACTCAAAAATGTAAATCTAGCCTCTTTGTCTTTGCTAACTTGGCTAAACTTTAGCTATTTGGATAAACTGAGTCATACAAAACCTGTAATTTTCTGTGATAGTGCTGTCTTAGTGTTTCTACTGCTGTAAAGAGACACCATGACCACGACAACTCTTTTTTTTTAATGTAAAAACATTTGATGTACAACTGCAGGAGAAATAATATACAGATATCTTGAACATAAATACAGGTTATAATTCAAAAGTCCAGAGTTATTTGAAACTGGAAAATATTTTCTCTGTAGAAAATAGTAAAAATGGTAACATTTCTCAATAAGCCCTTTTAAGCCAAATAATAGCTGAATTATACATATAAATATTGATTAGATTCTGAGATACAGAAAAAAAACCTATCTTCATTTGTTCAGAGAGCTATGTTTTACTTTAGTTGTGTAAGTGAGAATCCTATTCCTCTTCCCCCTCACTGTATGATTTATGACAGACATTTTTTTCTATAGGCTAATCCATAATCTAAGAAGATTTTAGCCTCCCCTCCTAAAAGCACAGCCAGTATATCCTTTCATCAGTTTGATATGGTGCAAATTCTTATCCTAATAGTGAAATGTTTCACTAAAGCATGCCCAGTGATTGGGCAAAATCAAAACTTACTTTATGCCACAGTCATCTTAGGGTCTTCCTGCTAGGTAGTCTCCCTGGATCTGTGGGTTGCAGTCTGATTGTCCTTTGGTTTATATCTAGTATTCACTTTTAGTGAGTACATGCCATATTTGTCCTTCTGAGTCTGGGTTACCTCACTTAGGATGATATTTTCTAGTTCCATCCATTTGCCTGCAAATTTCATGATGTCATTGTTTTTCTCT
>LZPO01097486.1:67927-87443 GCA_001675575.1 Neotoma lepida
ATGTGTCGTTTTGAATAACTTTGCAACAAAGAACACAATGGGAAACTGGGGTAACACCATAGGAGACTGTTTTGGTTTTTTAGCTTTTACAAGTGGGACAGCCATGAACAGTTGTGTGGAAGTGACGATAAAGATGCACCTCTTCATTTCTCCTAGGTAAATACCTAGGAGGAGAATGGCTAATTCGTGTGGTAGGTGTATGGCTAATTTTTAAGACACTGCCANACATTCTCTGTGGTTGAACCATTTCACACCCCACCAGCCTTGAAAGGCAGTTCCAAGTCATGCTCAGCCTGCGATGTTATTGCTGTTTTAATAGACACTTACATAANGCTCATCTTGCCATAGACATACCTAAAAACTCATGTGTCTTCTTTAGTGACGTGTCTCTNCAAATACATTGCCCACTTTAAAAAAATAGATTGCTAGCTTTCTTATGATTGAGCCATGAGNATTCTGGGCATATTCTAAGTGTAATTCCTTTATCAAATATATGCACCAAAATATTTTTTCTCCATGTNCTTTACTTTTCATTGCCTTAACAAAGTCTCTGAAAGATGTTTTTAATTTCGACAAAGTATAATTTTTGACTTTTTAAGTGAGNTATTTCCTCTGGCTTTTTGGAGTCACTCTTTAGCAGGATGAAAGGAGTGCTTAAGTTGCACGGTGGTTATTTTTGAGATTTTTGTTCATTTTTTTATGTGTATGAGTGTTGTACCTGAATGGGTGTCTGTGTATCACTTGCATGCAGTGTCTGTGGAGGCCAGAAGAAGGAGCTGATCCACTTGGGACTGGGGTTATAGAAGCCATTAAGCAGCCATGTGGGTGCTGGGAATTGAACCTGGGTCCTNCGGAAGAGCAGCCAGTGCTCTTAACCACTGAGTTACCACTCCAGCGATTTGAGTGTTTGATTCATATACACATGCTGAGTTTTCCCCTTTGCCTTTCCTGCCTCCAAACTCTCTCAGATATCACTCCTTGCCTTCTTCCAAATTCAGAACCTCATTTTCATTAATTGTTGTTACATGCACACACACACACACACATACACACACACACACACACACACACACACACACAGAACTTCCTAAATATAACCTGCTCAGGCTATATAATGTTACTTGTATGTGAGTTCCAGCAGATACACATACTGCATCATCTGACATTGTCAATTTGATTTTTGATTTTGGTTTGTCCATTGGATGTACAATATTCACTGATTTGTATCACACTCATTCACAAAGCTGTGATTCAAGAGCAGGAGTGAAGGGGATGGAGGAGGCNAGACAACTGGTACTTANATACAGTTGCTTAGGAGAGGCTTTGCCTCCTAACCACACACTAGTGTGAATGCAGTTCATCTCTTACAAACAACTGGAAGAACAAAGTTTGTAGGTTCCCACCATAAAAAGTTAAGTGTTTAAGGAGATGAAAACTGTAGTTTTTCTGTGATTCAATCATCATAAAGTATATACATATGACCAATTATTACATTGGATGCCATAAGAATATACAGTTATTATACATCCATTTCAAAAGGTATAAAAAACTGGAGAGAACATAAAGCCTCTTGTAGCAAAGTATACATGTACAGTTCAGTAAAACATGAAGAAGAGAGAACAGGAATGGCTTCATATAAAGGGATGAGAAAGGAGTGAGTTCAGGTAATGGACACAAGATTTGAAAGAGGATATACAGGTCGTTATATTTCTAGGCCTAATTCTGTCCTANGGTCTCACTTAGGGCTTATATTGCTGTGATAAAACATCCTGACCATAAGCAACTCAGGGAGGAAATGCTTTATTTCACTTCCATCTCCACATCTCAGTCCATCATCAGAAAAAAAATTAGGGCAAGAACTAAAACAGGGAAGGAAACTGGAGGCAGCAACTGATAGTGAGGTCATGGAGGGATGCTGCATACTGGCTTGCTCCTCATGGCTTGCTCAGTCTGCCTTCTTATGCCTGGCCAGGACCACCAGCCCAGGGACGGCACTGTCCAAAATAAGCTGGGCCTCCCCATATTAACCATCAATCAAGGAAATGCACCACAGGCCAAACCAATGGGGACACTTTGTCCATTGAGGTTCCCTATTAAAAAATGACTTTAGCTTGTATCAAGTTGACATAAAACTAGCCAGCACACATGAATATCTTGTGTTTGTGTGGACAAGTGAATAAAATATATTCGATACTGAAAGTGTAAGATTTAATGTCATGCTTCACAGCTCCCCTTTTGGATGCTAAATCAAATTGTATGTAAGTTCATTAAGTTGTATAGATCTTGGGGCTGGTTAATTTTGGTATGTGGTTTTTTTTGTTTGAAAGTATTTTTTATAATAAATGTTTATTTTTGAAAAATGGAAAGAGATGGAATCCATGATTGTCTCAATTCAAAATTGGAATGTTGATGAAATATTCCATTTAGTCAGTGAATTGAAAGGGGTCTGATAGGCTATTATTCCTTTCAGCACTAATTTTGTATGACAGTTGTCCCATTCTAAAATNGATCAGGTTGTATCTCTTGTGATCTCTTGGTTAATGACCTGATGACTGTCCCTTCTGACCTCTTGTAATGGTTCTTCTAGAACACTATGTTGCCCAGACAAGTACCCAATTTTCCCTCCTACATTTAGGTTTTATGGGCTTGTGAACAGATCACTGTGTCACTTAATGTTTCGGTTCATGGTAGCTGAGCCTGGTTTGAAGAGCACAGACTGCAGTTGTTCANAACTCCAAAAGTTCCAAGAAACCTGCTACTTTGGCNAACATCTGGAGTAAATAACCTTTTAACCTTAGGCCAGCCTGCTAAGCTGCAGAGATAAAGCACCTATTTCTTAAGAACAGTTCCCAAAATTCAGAGTATGGCTACCACTATAAAGGAGGAAATGTCTGGATTGATTGTACTTGCTGGCCAGCCATGAGGCCATCCTGGACTCAACTGCATGCTGATCTCAAACACAAAGTAACCCCTTTAAACAAAAGGGTTTCTGAAAAGGTAAGTATAAAGGCTCTTGGAATTCAGATCATCACAGAGCCCAAACAAATCNTCTGGCACTAGAATATNGTGNATTTAGGCTGTCCCAGCCTTTATAATTCAGGAAAACCTGTCTCAGACCTGGAGTACATCCATGATTATTCCATGATCCACAAGTCCTATTTTCTGGGACAAACATGGAGACATTCATTCCAAAATAGTCTTCCACCACATAGTGATCTAGTTTCNCCAGACTTTCTCAAAGCTCTACATGATGAACAGGGCTGTCGTAGACCAGTTGCCGCCCAGGGTCACTTGTCTTTTGCAACCTTGGTGGTCCATTGGTTCCTTCATAATTCCCAACAGTTTTCAGCCTTAATTTTTCAAGGTCCTCCAATTACATGCATTTCTATGGATCCATCCAAATTGTAACAAGGGATGCCTCTTACACGACGTGATTAAAGGCCNTGTAAGTAAGAGTATACAACAATACCTGTTGTGGATTAGGCAGGATGCCCACCCTCCTCTCCATAGGCTCTTGTATTGAGAGTTTGGTGCNCAGTGGTGTTGCTATGTGAAGAGGTTCTGAAAACTTTGGGAGAGATCTAGCTGTCGGAACCAGGTTACTGGGGTGGGTCACTGGAGAGACATTATCCTTGNCCCCTTTCTCTCATATTGCCACTACTTCCTGTCTGTCANNAGGTGTTGTTTCCTCTGCCTCCTAATCCTGCTGTCACAATGCTGTGCTTTAGCATGGACCCAGAAACACAGAGCTGTCCATGATCAAGTGAGCCCTCTGAAACTGTGAGTCAAAGGAAATCCTTCCTCTGGTAATATGCTTCTGTAAGGTAGTTGNAAACTGAAATGCAAAAGTAATAGATCACTCCAGAGTGCACCATCGCCACCACGACTCTGTGGGGCTTCACGATGATCAGAGGCCCCTGAAAGTGGCTATTGATAACATCTGGCATTGATGACCTGACTCAACAAATAAGTTATGGTAAGTAAAAAGACCCTGCAAAATCCTGGGCAAGCCAAATGAACCTCAGTGGGGTTTCTTACATTCTCAAAATTTGAACCTCCAGTAGAGACAGTTTTGGGCTCCATGCCATGGAGTCTCACTGGTGCCCCACCATGCTAGAATTTGACTAGTCCAGTTTGTATTCTGTTTCAGTCCTAGCCTGATCCACAAAGGAATGACACCTATACCAAGTGCGTATAGTACCTGACCCTAGATAAAACAGGGCAACACCTGCCAATATTTTTCTTTTCTTTTCTTTTCTTTTTTTGGTTTTTCGAGACAGGGTTTCTCTGTGTAGCTTTGCGCCTTTCCTGGAACTCACTCGGTAGCCCAGGCTNGCCTCGAACTCACAGAGATCNGCCTGCCTCTGCCTCCCGAGTGCTGGGATTAAAGGCATGTGCCACCACCACCCAGCCTGCCAATATTTTTCTAGAAAGCAGGTGCTACTATTCTAAAACTTTGATCAGTTATGATGGGTTTAAAGGTTACCTGATGTCAAGTCCTTCCTGCCAGGAAATAGAGATACTTGTATATAGACCAACGTCTAACACAATGCATGTCTTGCAGAAAGGTGGCCCTGATGTTAATATTTTCTAATAGCATGCCTGATGCTACTTATTCACGATCCTCACTTAAATCTGGGCTGACTCTCAGAGCCCTAGAACATAGAAGGCCACTACCACTACATGTAGACACCCAACATTCAGAGAACTCANTAAAATCTTGAAAATATTCCTGTGGATCTTTTCGGCTAGCACTGGCCTGGTTGTGCCCACTGACTTATGGGCNCTTAAATATCTAGGGCCATGCTGGGTGGTGGTGGCACACGCCTTTAATCCCAGCACTTGTGAGGCAGAAGCGGGTGGATCTCTGTGAGTTCGAGGCCAGCCCGGGCTACCAAGTGAGTTCCAGGAAAGGCACCAAAGCTACACAGAGAAACCCTGTCTTGAAAAACCAAAAAGAAAAAAAAATAATAATATCTAGGGCCATGTAACTAGAACCTAGTTTTCTTGACTAATTGCTAGCCTACCTAGAGAATACTGCACCCACAGTATCCCTNTCACAATGTACCTACTACACTAACACNGACAGGGCANGTTGCACTATCAGGCTGAACAACAAATTATGTGGTCTTGTGTTTGTAGTCTTCCTCCTACTTATCTTCATATTAATTTTGATGATTGGCTTTTTGGACTTACCCGTGTCCTGGATCTGCCCCAAGAGTTGTATTGGCCTTCAAAGCCCATGGTCACAGCCAGCCAACCCTAAATCCCAAAGGATGACTGACTATGGTTCAGACAACACCCATATTCTAGGCTCCTGGGTCACAACATTCTTCTCCCCTGTTCTCCACACCACAAGCAGTAAACCACACCTCACATGATNTACCTACATATTCCCACCTTAGGAATGCAAACCCCATTAACATTAGGGCTACAGCTTGTCCCTTGGAACTCCCGTGGAGAAGCTACTGCTTAGGGCTAGCCCTGTGCTAATCAACATGTAAACGTCACTGAAGCTACATCTCCTAANGTCAGACCTCTTACCTGCTCTCACGACCATGCCCCCTTCTTTGCCCTGAGTATGGGTCAGGCACCACTTAAATGCCCATGGCTGTTTGGTTTCTCATGCTTACATGCTGCAACATACCCCTCTTCCCCACATAGGAAAGGAATCTGAGCAACACAATATTCGAACAGGAAATGGCTCATATGAGCTGCCTCCCACCCCCCGCCCCCCCACAACTCTTGCCTCATATCCCATCTTGCTAAACTCTCTGTTAGCAACTTCACCCACAATCTCTGACCTGGTCTTTCCCCTCATTTTCCCACTCCAATGCACTGCAGGAAACTGATAGTTCCTTCAGCACTATTCAAAAATCTCCCAGGCTTTTCCTGTCTCAAATGTTTTTCCATGCACTTGCCATACTCTGGTCTCTTTCAGGGGCTAACCTCCTGTTGAATATACCTGGATGAGCAGTAAATATTTATATTATTTAGCCTCGTGCTAGATCTAGTGCATGAATTGTCTTGACTTTGATACACATCTCCTATGGACAGGGAGTCAAAGACCTGGCAACTGGACAGAATATCCCATCTGCAGTAGGGGTGGAATATATTCACCTATAAATTGGATATCAGTCAGAAACAGGGAAGTATTATGGCTATGCATGACATTGACGAATCTTAAAATTATTATCCTGAGAAAGACAAGTCAGGTAAAAGAACATCTGATGGTTCANTAAGTAAATAAGTACAGAATGGACAAAACTAATTTATGCTGATAAAAGAAGAAAGGCAGCTATGCCTTGGGGAAAGNAGTGGGACTGATTAGGAAGGAACACAGGGGACTTTCTGGGAGTGATTGNAGTTATCTCTATTCTGATCTGTGCTTTAGTTACAAGGTCCAGTGTGTTTTGCAATAATCAGCTACCTCTCATGGACTTGTGCATTTTAGAGTATGCTACTGACACTTCAATTTGAATCATCGCAGCACAAAACTACCCTCACACAGATTTGTACGCCAGCTTNATTTTTGATTTATATTTCCACTCAAATTCCCAATCTCTCCGTGTTTCTTGATTTTAGTTTTTCTGTTTTGACGGTGTTAGTTGAACCTAAGGCTTTGCACGTGGTAACTCTATGTTCCTGAAATGCAACCAAAGACTCTCTTTTAATGGCTGAATTTAAGTGACTTAGAATTCTNTTTATAATGGTCATTTTATGTGAGGGCTTATTCGAGCCATACTATGCCATCGCCTTTGGACAATATGTTGGTTAACAATCCTAGATATATCGAGCTTCCCTGAAGAGAAGGNGGAAAACTTATCAATGAAAGATTTTCTAGTAGATGGGAGAACAATGTGCATAAACCTGTTGTTACATCATTGTGGAAGAGAACAGAAAGGAGAGAAACATGCATTAATACAAATGATCTTAACACTTACTAATTGAAGCCAGGAGTTGTGTACATGCCTGCAAGCACAGCATAGGGTAGGCAGTAGTAGAGGATCACAGCAAGTAGAGGCNGGTCTGGTCTACACAGTGAGTTCCCATCGTGAGACCTAGTCCCATTCCCCAAAGACAGAATACCTAGATTAGGATTGATTCTCTTGCATTGAGCTTAAAAGTATCACTTCAAAGGAGTTCACCCTAAGAGGTCAGTGTGTGTCCCTTTAGACCTACCTTTATGCACTTACACAGCTAAGATACTTTCACACACATCAATGTATCATTTGCTCTTTGATTTTTTTTTTACTAAGTGACATTAAATTTTAAATATTGCTCCAGGACATTTTCTTTGAGACAGGGTCATAACTAGCCCAGGCCTGCCTGGAAACCACTATGTAAAAGACACTGGCTTTCAATTCCTGATTCTCCTGCCAACTCCTCTCATTTGTTGGGATTACTGATGTCTGTCACCATAATCAGCCCTTCACAATTGTAACCAAAGAACACATTTTTCTTCATGTCAATGTATATATATTTTTTCTTCATATATATGTATATATATATGTGTGTGTGTGTGTGCTTAGATCTTTTAATTGGCATGTGTTTTTTAGGCACAATGTNGATGTTTAAATCATTCTTCTCATGAATATTTTTATTTTACTAGTTATTCCCACTTTACCAGTTATCACAGNTAATATGGCAATAGTAATTCTCCTTTACATTTCCGGTTGTGGGACTGTTTCTCAGCAATTAGGGTTCCGGACTCAGTAAACACAGTAGAGGTCATGTGGCTAACTTTGATTTCCACTAGATAATAATTTTCAGGACTTTGAAGTTGCCTCCCTCCAAATCTGCCTCTCCGTAAAGGAAAAGTGAACACTAAAAAAGTCATTGCTGTAGTTCTGAGATTCAAGTCTGCCTGGGCATCCTGTGCATCTACAGGATGGGCATCTGCAAGTGAATACCTTTAGCAAGTTCTTCTACACTGAAAAGGTCAGCAAACATTGTGAACTCACTTCCAGTCNCTTACTACATTTGATGGCCATCCATTTAACTGTCCTGGCCAATAGGTTGGGTCACATTTGTCTCTGTTTCCATCAGCATTTCTCACTGGGTTCGACCACTTAAGAAAATAATTATGACNACTTTGAGTTCCTGACTGAGGAGAGGATGTTGACATGATTTTTGCTTTTGTTGTTGTTGCTGTTGTTGTTGCCATCTCTAATTTCTTTCTTTTTCTAGAGCAGGCCAACATGAGCAGCATGTGGCAATGGTGTAGGGTTGGAGTGCCTAAGTCCCAGCCACAGCATATAGAGNGATGCAGACAGCAAGACAGACTTGGGACTCCTTCCCTCTCCTATGAGCATGCCTAACATCAGGCTGCTGGCAACCTGGGTCCCTGTGTGGTGGCTCCTCTCCCGCAGTGGAAAGTGTTTTGGCCTTGGCCTTTTGCCTTTTCTTGGACTACAGAGNCCAGTCTCATCTGGTTGTGGACAGAGGTAGGTGGCAGGCATCTCGCTGGGACGATGGTTGGCTTTGTCATGGGTCAGGGATCAGAGAAGATCTGGCGCAAGTTTCACGGTGGAGGCAGTAGGGCTCCAGTCCAGAACACAGGTGGAACCAGTCAAGTGTCCAACGGCCTGCGTTTAGTGGCCAATGCAGAAAAGATTGTGTACTGCTAGCAGAATTTTAATGAGTGCATAGCCAGAGGTTCCTGCATGTTCCCTTGGCTTGCTTTCTTCTTCTTCTCTTTCTTATGTTTAACAGTTAAAAGCTACCTGAAGAGAGAAACGATGTGAATCACTGATAATGAAACACCTTTGAGTGGAATTTAAAATGCGTGTCCCAACAAAACTCTACAGGGTTTGGTTTAATGGAAAATTTCTCTGTGGATGATTATCTTGTGGGTNAGGGTCTACTCTGGAGGCAGAGACAATGCTGTTATTTGGACCAAGAACACCGAGCATAAAGATTGCCTGAACAGTCAAAAGAGTGAATGAGCACGCTTCTGAATGAGTTCAGAAGTTATGGGTGCAAAAGAGCAGTTCCTTCCCGTAGGAAGAGAAAGGACAGAGGTTGAGGCAGTAAGAGAAGACATTCTCTCTCCCTGGCTGCAATCAGACNTCTTAGAGACAGCATGAATGTGAAAAGATCTTTTTGTCCAAGGATGNAGAAACTTGCCAGAGAGTAAGGGTCTATGTGGCTCTATACAAGAGATCTCCATTGCAGAGCTGGGAAGTGTAGTGGTCCATGGAGGGGTGAGTTGCCCAGAGGCAGTATGGTGNTTTGAAGAGGTATGGCCCCCATCGACTCAAGTGTTTGAATGCTTGACCTATAGGGAATGTATTAGGAGGTATGGATTTGTTGTAGGAGGAGTGGCCTTGTTAGAGGAAGTGTGTCACTGTGTGGCAGGTTTTGAGGTCTCATGCTGAAGCTACACCCAGTAGTGCAGCCTCCTTCTGCTGCCTTTGGATCAAGATGTAGAACTCTCAGCTCCTTCTCCAGCACCGTGTCTGCCTGTGTGCCATGTCCTGCGGTGATGATAATGGACTAAACCTCTGAAACTGTAAGCCAGCCCCAATTAAATGTTTTCCTTTATAAGAGTTGCCTTGGTTGTGGTGTCTCTTTACAGCAATAGAAACCCTAGCTATGACAGGCAGCCATGGGAAGGAGAGCAAGGCCTGAGGCTGGAGTTGATCTGTGCTGGCCTCTGACCTCCTGCAGTGAACAGGCTAACCTGGATGCTGGAAGTAATGTCCTGCTGGGACTTGCAGGGACACTCCAGTGCTTGACACCTNCAACACCTAGCACTCGCTTAGCTGGNGCAGGAGAAAGGGTAACTGTTATTAGCTCTTCTGCCATGAGGCAGGACAAAGGAAAATTGATTTGGACCTGGACAAACAATAGAGAGATAACGAGCTCAATGGACATCAGAAACCCACAACATACTGCATTTAGTTCAAAGGCACTAGAGTCCCTCCCATTAAAAACAACAACAGAAATTTCATAGGAGGAACATTAGCGAACAAAGTACCATAGTCCTAGTCAGGGTGATAAGAAAGAGGAAATTGGGTACAAGAACTGCAGCATTCAACGAATACCCACTGAAAGTGAATTCCAATTAAGGACAGTTGTTGTTCAGACGGCTTTATAGCAGATCNATTAAATGTATGAGACAACTGGGCTTCTGACATGTCAAAAATAATTAGAATATACAGTGGGGAATTATCCAACTCAGAGCAACAGTAAAACAAAAAGGGGCATTGACAAACATCAGAAATATGCAACAGGCATAGAAGGCAAGTTCAAAGATAACTGAAGTACTCTGCTTAGAAGCCAGAATCAATGGAAGAACATACGTTTTTGTGGTTGGGAACCCTTCACATTTTCCAGATGCTAACTGTCCTTGGTACTGAGCTCTACATACCAGGCAACTCTAATGCACATCGAGCCAAGTATGTCTTGACATCAGCAAATTTCGACCGTGATGTTCATATAGAGGAGATTTTTCAAAAGATTTGAAAACAGAATAATGAGGGGAAACTGTTTTACTCAGATGATAAAAATGACGTTCAGGCCTCCATAACAGGAGGAGCAACGATAAAATGCCAGGAGTGGGAGAAATTTAAAAAACAGAAGCATCAAAATCACGTGGAAATTGGGACCATTGTATCGGGATACAGAGCNGGTCATAGACGTTAAGGCAAAGAGGCTGGTTGCTTACTGCCTAGAAAGGGTAGGCTGAAAATGGAGTTCTAACCTGTTGCACAGGCTGCAACAAAAAGAGGCACTTGCTGGGGTGGAGACCACTCCTGGTTCCTTGTGGGCTCCCCAGGAGTTCAACTCGGAGCCCAAGGTTTACTGAAGGCCCCTGAATGTCAGACGAGAGGCTCGAGGAAAAAAAATACTNTGTAGGGGAACAAGGAGGCCCAGTGAGGTGGGAGGCAGAGAACTAAGTAAACAAAGATGTCAGGAACTCTGGAAAGTTAGATTCTACTTAATGCCTCTCNGGACTGTCTAGTGGAGAAGTAACATACAAAAAGGGCATGCTACCCCGCCGCCCTCCCAAGTGGAGCATGCCTAGAGGAAGCAAGAGGGCCTGTTGTTGGAGAAAGGCCTCCACTCAGGGGCAGAAGCATCTATCTCCTAGGGAGCCTCCTCCTCAAGGGACAGGGAGAGGGAGACAGGGATGATCTCAAGGGACCGGATTCTTCCCAGTAGCAGCCAATAGGGAGGAGAGTTTGCTTTGAGTGTGGTCCTGAGGCTTCTGGTCTCTTTGAAGGCTGGCATCAGTGGCCCCCACCTCTGGGAGCGGCGCCCCGCATCCTTCCGGCCCCGGGCTGCAGTACCGTCCCGGACCGGCAGAGACACTGCGGGGCGGCGCCAGCGCGTTCCCACGGCTCACGGCAGAGTGGGGCGGCGGAGGCTGCGCCCCCTCCCCTGCCCGCTTCCTGGTCCTTGGGGTCTGAGCGCCGCGGCCTGGGACTCCAGACCCAGGGGCTGCGGGTGTTCTCGGCGGCCGCCGCAGCGTCCGCGGCGACGTCACGGTCCTCACGGCCTGGCAACCAGCGCTCGGCCGGCCGCCGAATGCCCGTGGACGCGCATCTCCTCCCCGAGTTCCTGCTTCCTGGGCCAGCCAAAGCCGCAGGTGAGAACGTCCGCGGTAGAGGTGGCACCCAGGGCCTGCGGGTCTCAGAGGCCCCCTGGCCTCCTTCTTCTCTCCTCCTTGCCCAGGAAACCCCGCGGGGGCGCCTGCAGCGGGGACGCTAAGTGCTCCCGGGAGCCCCGAGAGAGAGCACTTCTTCGGAGGCACGTAGCCCCCACCCCCCCGCCCAGGTGCTTCTGCAAGCTCCTTTGTGGACCCCACAAGCCCCTAGGGGATCCCCCGCCGAGCACCCCGCGGGCCCCACCACCCCTGGCGCGCATGCCCAGAGGCCCTGGGAGCTAGAAAGTAGCTGAGCTGCTGGCGCAGTACCTGCTGGCTAAGAACGCGAAGACTGTGTGGATCAAAAGGGCAGACATGCTGAAGTGTGTCATCCTAAAGGTGCAGGAGCTTCTTCCCCGAGATTTCAAGACAGCCTCTGACCTCCCCGAGTTAGGCTTTGGGTCTAGGTGAAGGAACTTGGCCCTCCAGAGCACTCCTATGTCCCGAACAGGAAAAAAAAAAATCCATCCTGCCCTGCCTTTGGGGCCTGACAGGCGACCAGGGCACTCAAGCCAAAGACTGGGCTTTCCGCTGAGTATCCCGGACTTGATCTTCGTGCAGGCCAGCTGTGTCTCAGAGGAGGTGTTCGGGGAGGTGTGGAGGGTGTTGGAGGTATGTTCGCCTAAAAAGCATCCCATCCTTGGGGAGCCGTCACCAAAGCGCATCACCAGAGCTTGTGTGCAGCACAAGTATCTGGTGCACGAGTNGGTGTCCACCAGCAGTCCCGTGNTCTCGGTATTCTTGTGGGGCCCTCAAAGGAAACAAGACAGATGGAAGCCCTGGAGTTTGTGGCCCAAGTGAATGACACCCAGCCCAGAGCCTTGTCTGTGGCAGTAAATGAGGCGTTGAAAGAAGAGGAGGAAATACCCGGTGCTGTGCTGTGGCCGAGAAGCAGCTGCTGGTGATGATGTGACAAGTGCGAGTGTTAGTGCGAGTTCCAGTTCCAGGGCCCGTGCCATGGCTGAAGCAAGCATCAGCGCCAGTGCCAATGCAAGTGCCAGGGCCAGGACTAGAGCCATGCCGAAGTGATGGTCAATACCGGGGACAGTGCCGGTGCCAGTCACAATCTCAGGCCAGAGTCAGGGCTTCTGCTGCCACCAGGGATGGCTGAGGCCCAGGCTTCCTAGCTTTTGTTGTTGTAGGTAGTCAAAGGGGTGCTGGAGCAGTAGGCCCTGGGGCTCTGCTGTATGAAGAGTGCAGGGATAGAGCAGGGTCAGGAAGGATACATAGGCTTGGGCTCCAGTTCTCTGTGCTTNGTGGTGACTTAGCACCTAGTCCNCNCATTGCAGAGTCGTGCTTGCCTTGTAGCTACCCTCTTTCCCGTTGAAAAACGGTTGCGAGGCATCAAGTGATGAGAACTAAGTGATGAAGGCTGAGGATGTGACTGAGTGGTAGGAGACTTTCCTCACATGAGTAAGGCTGTGGGTTCCATCCCCAGAACCATGAAATAAATCAAAAGNGACTCNATATGAACAGTGTCNAATCAGAGTGGAAGTAAAGGCATACTAAAATATTTTCCAAATCCTTGCTTTTAGAGACAGATGATCAAGTAGGAGCATCTCTGTTTATGCTCNCTGTACATCCAGTGTTTCACTNTTCNTTATTTAGGAGAGATTTGTTCGTTTATTCAAAACAATCATGACACTGTCATTTTATGTCTGAAACATACTAGAGTCAGTAGTTCTTCGAGACATTGAAGGAGTTTATAGCACAGTGATTTCCTCCTCCAGATATTAAGAGGTAAAACACAAATGTGACCAGAATCTCACACACAGCAAAAGCAGCTGATATTTACTTGTATTCACCTAGAGCTCTGGAATATAGGGAAAAATAAAATTGAATTAGACACCTTGCTCATGGACTCATTTATTTAACCTGTGTCTAGTGACCGTTTACCTTATGTGAGGCAGTGTGCCTGGCACTGGAGAGCCGAGGAAACACCAGACTCAGGCTCTGCCCCCCATCTGAGAATCTAGTTTGGGGTCTCAGTGTAAATAACTGAGGTAGATGTGGCAGGCAGGTTTGACCNGGGTGGTCATATGATCCAGGTGGTCAGGGAGCCCAGAAGAGAGGCATGGATCCATGGGAGGGGAGCATCTGGGAAGCAGCAGGCTTCATTGCTGACAGGTAGCAGCACCCAAGAGATGCNACACTAGAGATGTAAAAACTGTAAATGANCCCCTGTTGGGGTGTTGTGGATACCTGGAGGANTCCTTGCTTCCATGGAACTGGAAGGCTAGAATTAGAGGATACTGGAGGGATGGTGAGAGAGCAAGACCACGTGTGCAGGAGACACAATCTTTAGTTGTGGCTGAGAGGGAGACCAGAAATGACTGAGACTAGACACTCTTGGCTCTGAGGTTGGCCAGAGGAAGGCCCACCAGCAGCAGCTGTGGTGGGAGCTCTGGACTCTGGCACCCATGCAGCTTGTACCCTACACACTCTGGGTCCTTAATCCATTATTTCTAAAGACTGGTAGGAGAGGAGCAAGTGTCCATTCACCAGAACAGAGATTGTCCCCTGAGGCAAGGGCACAACGCAGAGGTTGTCTCCTGAGGGCTAGGAGAGCCAGAGCACAGTGCGTTATGAGGGCAGTGCTAGGATTACAGTGAGGTTCCAGAAATTAGAAAAGAAAAACAAAGGCCTGTGTGTGAACAGCTGTGAAGGATTCTGCTGGTGTTGTGAAACAATGTTGATAGAAGTGAGAGAGAGGTGTGTCTCAGCAGAGCCAGCATAAGCCTTGGTGGCCAGACCGAGATCCCAATCCAATTTAGTTGGGCTACAAAGGTTTTATGAGTAGAGAGTGATCTGATGAAAGTGTAGCTCTACCCAGTGTTGATGGCCTGTACATAGAGCGTGGCTTTTGAAGGACCCATATTTCCTGTGCTAACTTAGGATAGCTTCCAGTGGATATCAGGAGCATAGTAGCTGGCCTGTGAGTACCTTCAGCCCTTACAGGCGGCTGGTCACATTTCATGTATGTGCTGGTGCATCTTGGAAACCTCTTGTTCTCCAGGTGCAAATCCCATGGGATCTGGTAACAGCAATCATAGGGACTCCCCTGGGGTATGTGGGGTCCNNAGAGCACTGCCTCTAAAACCCCTCATTGTTTCACTTCTGTGAGGAAGACAAGGAGAGGTGTCTGCTGGTGGAGTGGGGGTGACGGTAATANAGGAATCTGAGGCGAACTGGACTGGGTGTTGTGGGAATGTTCTGTTTTCCTCTGGAATAGGGCTCTGGGGGGTGAATATGTGGATGTCAGTCTAAACCCTTTCCTTGGGATGCCAAAANATCTCCTTTCCACTTGCAGCCCACAGCCCATTGTCAGTGGTGAAGGCTGCATATTAGATGGTACACACTTCTGTAGTTCTTACAGTCAGTTTTTCTCAAAAATAGCCATGGAGGATTCATTGTCTATAGCTCACAGTCCTAATAGGTACCTCAGCAAGCTCTACTGTCCCATGAAAAGTACTAAGGATGTGGTCTATTCTCTTGCCTACTTCTTAAAATGTCCCCTGTTTCCAAATGCCAAGATCAACCCACCTAACTTAATTTTTCTTTTTTTTTTTTGGAAGAGGTGCAGGAACAATATTGGTACAGAATTCAGCAGATATATCAAGACTTATTTCCACCTAGGTAGGAAAGAAGCATAAGAAAGCCAGATGTGGCAGAATGGAAAAGCATGAACCTACAAAAGGAGGTTCAGAGTGCTGGTCTCCCAAGAACAAGTGGAGACAATAATTTCCCCTAGTTCTACAAGGCTGAGCTCCACTCCAGGAGGCACTGTGGGATCTGGGTCCCCATTTAGACAGAAAAGAAAGTATTCTGAGAGTCCCCCATGATGTGCAAGTCCGTGTCGTTTCTGAAGTCCAGGATGTTGTTGCCTCTGTCTCTGATGTCTGGTGTTGCGATGTCCTTGTTTTTAATTATTTTCATTTCATGTGCATAGTTGTTTTGCACACATCTGTGCAGCATGCGGGTGCCTGGTTCCCACAAAAGTCCAAAGAGTGAGTCAGCTAGACCTACTCTTGGAACTGGAGTTATACTCAGTTATGAGCCATGGTGTGGGTGGTGGGAATCGAACCCAGGTCCTCCTCTGCAATAGCAGCAGGGCCTCAACCACTGAGCCATATCTCCAGCTCAGCTGTTGCCATTTCTAACATGGCCTCTTCCATTGTTCAGCTGTGTTCCATCTTCCACTGGAGCCTTGCCCTGAGGGAACTATGTTTCATTACTCTTCAAGGTCACCAAGGAACGGCAAGAAAGGCCCACACAGGAAGAAGAACCATATGTAGTTAGAGAGAAGGTTGTCCCTTGGAGGGTGTCTATTTTGATGAGCGATGGGTTGTCAGGGAACTATTTGTGAGCACGGAAGTTGAAAGCCGTTTTGCAGCATCCAGAGAGTCTTCCTACAAGCGACTTGCCCCCCATCATGCACCCTCCTCCGTGTAACACCCCCCCTTCTGCTCCTCCATTATGCATTCATAAACGAGGTGAAGGATTTCTCCATATGAGGGTTGTTTGCAATGAAAGGGAGTAGAGAGGCATGCTATTCCCTCCTCAGGGATTTTTGGTGCATGCAAGTGCCCCTTGAGGTAGAGGCTGAGAGCTGTGGGAAACTCACTGCATATTGAACAAGGACTCCACCAGCACCACCAAGCAGCAAGTACCATTTCCCCAAGAAGGTGAGTGGATGGCTCAGCAGGACTCAGAAAGACACTAGTTCCTGCCATTCACACCCCGGTCATCTCATCTGAGGTGGGTGTCAATATGAAACTGAAGGAAATATTACAAAGCCAAAACATTGTAAAGCACACTGGCATTTATTTGAACGTCATTGAACAAGATGCTTGGGAGAGCAGGGGCCTGGGCAGCAGAAGGTCTTGCTCACTGTCATGGCCCCGTGTCTCGGACTCCCATGGACTCAGCCTCAGGCTGACCGGCGTCCTCTCCTAAAGAAGGAAACAGAGAGACAAGTGGACTCTCAGAATCCCTGTAGGAACAGAGNGGAGTGCTGGGGAGAGGAAGGGGACATCCTGGCCTGCTGTGAGNGGTGAGANAANNAGGGATTGGCTCAGAGCCCTCACCTGAAGAATTTGGACACACGGGCCAGGGCTCTNTGGAACCGGCCCTTCCAGGTCCTTCTTGGAGGATTCCAGGTCCCTCTCGGACGAGCAGCCTCCCTGGCTCNTCTTGGGCCATTGAATGAGTTCTCCACNGTGTCAGCAAAGATAGCATCTTCCTGGGAGTATNNTTGTGGGCTTCTTGGAATCTGAAAAAGACAGTTGAGGCCTCATCTTTGCAGGCCCTCATGGCTGCTGCCCATCACCCCATTCGGCTGCTGTGATGTGCACTGCTGGTTGAGGTGCCGAGGACAGAGAAGTGGGGAGACCTGCCCTGACCAAACCCCAGCCCCCTGGAGGATGTTCCAGACNACATGGAANTGAAAAACTCACCTGCCCAGGAGGTGGGAAGAAGGGCATGAAGACCATGCTTCCAGGAGTGTGTGTTCCGGCCGGAGTGAGTGCTAGGACTTCCTTCCAAGAGAGTGTGTGATGGCAAGAATGACAGCCCCATCCAGGACTTTGCTGAGATCTGCTGAGCTGCCTACGTGGCTGAGTGCAAATGTTAAGCACGCCCCTTCACAGAACCTGCCCACTCTCCCCATGCCCATGGTTCCTCCCTGCTTCGGTCCAGTACACCCAGCCCAACCAGTGGATACATTGCTGATATGTGACTTCTCCTCTGTTCCTGGGCCTCTCACTCCCACCTCTCCAATCTTCCTATCTCCCTTTCATTCTCATTGTGTCTTTCTCTTCTCCTTGTTCCACTGGCCCTTATCTTCCTCCTCATGTGCTCTGTCCTCTCTNTCTCTCTGTTCTTCATCTTCCTTCTGGCCCCCCAGCAGGCTCAAGCCATGTTTCAGCTTCCTGAGCAGAGAAGCACTAAGGGGCCTCACTTTGAGAAGAAAGCATGCTGACATTTTAGCCATACCTCTTTGGGGTGACAGTATTTGATCCTTTTCCTTCAGTGGCCTCTCCTGGCCACTGAAATGTGTACTGCTAGGTTTTCTTGTCTTAAGTTCTTTCCCGAGTCCTGAGAAATGATTTCGTATAATTCAAGCAGGGGTGTTTTATAACCTGCTTCAAGCAGACCCTGTCATCCAATTACCTCTTTGGTTTCCACACATGGACTTGTGAAACTTGTAGGTGACATNCTGAGTGGTGCTTATGATGAAGATGTGGCATTTGTGAGGACCGGGTGGCTACTGACCTGCCTCTGCAGTTTCTGAGTGTGGAGNGAAATGGAGAACGGTCTGTTAGGCCTTAGTACACGTATGCTGCATAAAGCTACTGTTGGCCTTCAGCCACCACCTTGTTCTGTGGTCTCCACGGGCATCACCCCAGAGTTCTAGGTGGACCNCTGGTGGGCGAGACATTGTGGGAAGGAACTGGGGGTTGGGTTGCNGTGNAGCGAACACTGTANGTGAAATTTGCCAGACAAAGTCCTTTTCTCCAGACAAGACATCTCTGGTACCTGAGGTGATGATTAACAGCCCTGGAGATGTGCAAGCAGNTGTTTCACTCCTGTGCTGTGCCCTAAAGAGTAGGGTGTCAGTAGTCCCTGTGCAAATCAGAGGTAAAAGAGCCCNCAGTTTTCATGTGTACCTTTGCATGATTTATCCAAGCACCCCAATAGAATTTTATGAGTTACCAGGAACATTTTTGACCAAAGCTCAGAACCATCATGCACCACCCATCCAATCACCCCCTCCAGAAATGAATAGGTTTCTTTGTCCTCGCTGTCTCCGTCCCTGNCCATGCATTCCAAGACTTTCCTCTCACAGTGCTCCATGAGAACTTAGAGTTAGTGGCATGTGAACCAATGAAAGAGTGAAGTGATGCTTCTCGTTTCTATTTATGCCTAGCTGTGTGAATACAATATGGGGTTCGTATNTTGCATTTAAATGTACATAAAAATCTGGGTTAATTNGCTGACCTCCATGGTGAGGAATAGAAACAAAGGCCTAATAATTATGTGTCATTTTCACAACTTCCTTATTCATGTAAGGAAAGTGAATGATAAATAGGAGCTTCTTCCATACTGCAGCAAAGACCCCTATGCTAATAAGAAGGCCCACCTTTTGGTCCTGAGTCCATAAGAGAACTCCCGGTTTCCTTGCCTGCTCTTGTTGCCATCCTGAGCTACCACCTGGGGGCAGAAGGAGACATGAGAACTGGCTCAGGCAGAGGCCCTGAGCCCTTTGTGATACAGCTTCTGAATGAGGTTTTCCAGGAGCCAGGGTTCAGTCCTAAGCTAAGGGCCCATGCCAAGATTTTGTCNTGTAAGTTGNGTTAGGATGTGCCTAGGGCCTGGTTGTCAGGTTCTGACATCTGCAGTGATGCTTGAGGGACTGACACGTGTGGGTAGAGCTGTGGGCCTACTCCCTCACCAGCACTGAAACGTGACAGTGGCTGCTTAGGCAGGATGTGGGGCAGTAGTATCTGACACTGTCTCAAGGCAATGACACCGTCTCAAGGCAATATACATGTGTCTGTCATTTGACAGCATGGATCAGGGAGAAGAGGTCATTGTCAGCCACAGGACACTTTTCTGTCTTCCTTGGACTNGACTATGCCCCCTCACAATTTTTTTTNTTGAAGTCCTACCCCAGTGCTGACTGGGTTTGGAGCCTTTAGTGTGGAATTAAGGAGGAAGTTATCCCTAGGTGGGAAGCTGACNTAAGAGGATGCATGGCCTCATGTGAAGAGACACCAGAGGACTTGCTCTATGCGTGCACGAATGCCTGATGGAGATGCCATGTGACGACTTGGAGAGAAGAAGGCCAAGCATGAAAGTCTC
>LZPO01097487.1:19063-31883 GCA_001675575.1 Neotoma lepida
CATATACACTCAAAATAAGGAACATAAAAATTAATCATCCTGTATTTGCAAATATAATGATTATCTAAACATAAAATTCACAAAATATCTAATAGTGAAACATAATTCAGCAAGGTAACATGATAAATGCAACACAAAAAGTTAATTGCACTTCCATATACTAATATAAAAAAAAACTGGGAAGAAAACCTGAGTCATTTACAACTGCAGTGAAAATACAGAGCACATATGTATAAGGCTAACAATATAATGAATGGAATACTTAAATATGGAAAGCTTCAAATACTGATGGAAGAAAACAAACTGCAATGTAACATGAATACGGATTAGAAAAAATCCAGACTTGTAAAGTGCACATTCTCCTAAATATGACACATTCAATATTAAAATTGCAATTTAATTCCAAAAACTGCTTTATATCTGAACATTTTTTAATAAACATACATTCTCTAAGCATTAAGCATAATGGCAAGATAATTAGAATTATTACAGAAAAATGGATAGCCACAATAATTTCAATGTAATAATTCATAGAGCACTTATTGTATTTAGCAAGAAATNAGAGCAGTTTGCCAAAGACGAAATTATAAACACATAGATCAATATAATAGAGGATTTATACTAGAGCCCATGAGTCAATAGACATATAGCAGGTCAATAAACAAATCATATTCTCAAGAGATGATGGTGTGATTAGTGCATATTTGTATTACAAAAATGTATGTAAGCTTTGACCAAGATCTTAAGATTATTTCAAGGTGGATCAAAGTCATGTTTACAAAGTCATGTTTACAAGATCATTTCAGGTGGGTCACAGTCCTTTAATTAAATTTTAATTTTTTGAAATTAAAATGCTGAGTATTACTTCNTTTTCTTTGAATGACATCTAAAATGAACAATAATTGAGGTAATGAAATTAAGGCTAAGCATTGACTATGAAGGGGCACCAAGGGAAAGTTTGAATTGATGGGAGTGGTCTATATTAATTTGGTGGTGAATACATGCATNCTATATATGTCAAGATCTACCAGATTCTACCAACTAACGTCTACATTTTGCTTTTGCACATAGAGTGACAGTAATGATGCCACTTTNCATTAGCAAGACTGTGTCAAGAGGAAATGTATCAAAGCTNTACTTTTTCCCCAAAAGAAGGCAAAGAGTCCAAGATATTCAGGTTCTGTACTGAGTTATATATATTGAATCACTGTGTCTTATTCAAGAGCTTGCTGATTCTGATGTTCCAGCTAGCCAGCATGCTCTATAAAATCTGTTTCTGAATACNAGGGGCATGGCATGCCTATGGAGTTAATTTTTGAAGTTGGCTCTCAAAAGCATATAATTTGAGTTTTGAATAAAATCTTTAATTATTTCCACTTAAGCAAATCATATCATAAAAATGTATTATAGTATAATCTTTAATTTAAAATTTCTTTCTTTATATTTGAATTGCTTACAGGATATATTCATTAATTTGCCAACCTTTTGTATATCCCTAAGTGTTTTGCAGAGTAGAAGAATCAGTTTANATACTGCTGGTTCTATAAATAGCTTTTCNTCTTAATATATACTTTACCATGCTTTGATACACTTCTTGACACANTCTCACTACTACAAAGTGACATCATTACTGTCACTATCTCTTTATATGCAAAAGCAAAATGTAGACATTAGTTGGTAAAATTTGGTAGATCTTGACATACATATTTACCTTTAGATAAATATCACTAAATTATTTACCAGGGTGCAGTAGTCAAATGGCTTTTACCATATTATTAAAATCAGGCTGAGACATTGAGACATGATGATATTATGTCTAATCATTTAGAGGGTAAGCTAATGAAAGCATTTTTTCCTTTCCACAAAACTTAATTATTTACTGCAATGCAGTGTTAATAATAAATCATTGTTTCTCTCATATCAACTTTGAAATTATTTTATTCAATTTAGCTACATGTAACATATCTAATTTTGAAACTACTTTCTTCAATCCTATTCCACCTAATCTTTTGCACATTAATCTTAATATGACATACCAGTTCATATTTTTAATATTATTTGTATACAAGTGAAGGGAATGAAGTAGNGAGGAAAAAATCCTATTTTAAATTCAGTCTAAATACATGTCCTTCACAATTTATCTTTTGAGAATCATTTTGACAACAATCTCAATATGTGAGAGTATTAGTCTTTTCTTTCCATGTCTACTGATGGTGTGTGTATTTGTGTGTGTGTGTGTGTGTGTGTGTGTGTGTGTGTGTGTGTGTGTGGTTCGTAAAATTGTCCTCTGCTTTTACAAATTCATATCTTACTAGGTCTTTTCTATTAGCTTGAGAAAAACTTAAAAAATGATCATTACATGTGAAATGGGATTTTGACATAGAGTCCTTACATGTATGATAAAACATATTTTCTTGTATGTCAATAAAGAGATACAATTTAAGCAATTGTCTAGCTACCCAGTGAAAACAATGATATCCACAACAAAAGAACGTTATGTTTGTTATTATTCAGTATCTACTACTATTATTTCAAACTATGAAAATAAGATCATGTTAGTATCCTGATAATTTAGGCAAGAAATAGATGACATTATTCTTCGAATCATCAAGATTAGGGTGATGAGATACTAGAAGCATACAAGATGACTTCTGAAGCCTAAACNCTTTTGTATAAAATAAAAGAGATCTACATCTATTTTTTTCCCATTGTAGACATTAACAATAAATTTTCATAGTAGAATTTCAAGGCACAGTAGTTGGCACTTCTTGAAATTAACCTAGAAAATGAAGGACAAAGAACATATTTATCCTTTGCTAGCAACTATCGAGGGTTCACAGCACAAGTTCTATAAATTTTTACAGTGGTGATCCTGCAGAGAATGATGGCTCATTCTCAGCATTCACATTCTGTCATGTAGAGTCATATTTAGAGACTGTACCATTGCAAGTTATGGTTTGGGGGCAGCTTTTAGCCTTCAGTTTCTTGACACAATAGACAGTTACATTGTATTTATAGCCTTTAAAGTCACTGATCATGGATGTGATGGAACATTATGCTTCCTGAGAGCTTCTGTTGTTGTAGCTATTGGTCGATGAAGAATTTCTCCTACACTGCCACATGTACATCAAGTCTAACTGCCCAAAATCCTCATGANTGAACTTGCTCTGCATACTGATGTTGAAATCATTGGAGCAGACAGAAAGGTGCTTCTGTGGCACTGTCACACTTGTATACCTGAAGATAATTTGGATCTCTTTGCCCTTATTAATGATATGCTTAGAGTTGATCACTTGGCAACAAGTTATTATATAAGTTTATAAGCTTGGTCATTTTAGTTTTGATTTTCAAATAGTATTAAATATTTGCTCATTTTGCTTTTGCTATGTTTTCTTTAAGACATCTCACCTTTGAGGGAAAAAAGGAAAATTAAAAATTAATTTAAAAGAAAGTTTTGTTCTTGATCTTTCAGAGTAATTGTCATTGAAGTGCTATTGTCCCACATCATTTTCCTTTCCTGTTGCTGCATTTTAACTGTTTCTTCCTTGAGATAACTCAGGTACCAATGATTTTCATTTTACGTGAAAAATCATGTAAAGTTTCCAAATAACTTTCTCCCAACTTGTAACAAAATGTTTTACATAAAATAAAATATAAAATTTACAAATTTGAAATTGNCACACTCAGACAGTACAGTTGGGCTCAGGGTTTCTGGTTCACTCACTGTCTATTCTCTGTTCTGTAATCCATACTGGCATCATGTGTAGTCTTAGCTGCTAGAAATTATTTCTTAAAAGATAATACATTTATTTTTAATGATGTGTACATTAGAGTGTGTGGGTTTGTACATATAGGTGAAGTGTTATCAAAGGCCAGAAGAAGACATTATAGGCAGCTGTGACCACTCTGCCATATTTGCTGGAAAATAAACTCGTTTAACTAACCACCTAGACACAGCACCATGATCTTTCTTTTAATAAACCAAGTTCTTTATTCTTTTTATAATCTTTAGCTCCTTAACATTCTCCTGCTGGTGAGTTACATTTCTTCTGTGACAATTCCATATACCTGTATACTGAATTTTTCCCTTCCAATTGCTTTCTAATATACCTACACTTTCTGGCTGAAACTGTTCTTTTATTCAGCAACTACCACTCCAAGTCAATGACTTTGGGTTGTATGCTTGTTTGTTTTTACCACTGAGTTTAATCATGGTTGCTTGCATGAGCAGGTGTAGTTATTTACTATCTGTGGGTATACCAATGAAGAAAATGGCAGGCCCTCATACATTCCAACATCCTAATACATTGTTTCATGTGTTGCCTGATGTCATTTTACATTGCCAGTGAGGTTAACCTGGCATATCAGGTCAACAACAGTGTCAAAACTATCCCTTTGCTTTAAGTATTCTTGCCATTACATTTATCACACATGGAAGGAATTCTTTTGAGACTACAAAAGTGTCGGGTTTTGTTCTAGACTTTGTCTTTCTCAATGCTGCCTAAAGTACTTTTATATGTGATGAAGTAAATGTGACATTTCCATTCACTAATTCTACTACATTTATTTCATGAAATCCCTTCAAAACAAGATTTGTTTTAACTTTTACTGTCCTTAGTATTATTTTTAGTTAGGTTTGGTATAGTTTTTCTTTGTTTTGGTTTTATGTTTCCTTCTTTTTTATTTATCACTATGGGCTAGCTTATGAATGAAAGGTAGGAGTTAGAATGCCATATACAGATTTTTTTCAAGTTATTAAAAATTTGGAGACATACTCTAAAATCAGTTCTAGTATATCTATGTTGTTTATATTTTCAGGTGTATTCATGGTATTTATTTTCTGCCACTACAGGTTCTCATATTTTCCCTGCCACACCTAGCATNAGTTAGTTTTCTAAGAAACCTAGGTGTCTTTAATTGGAAAGCTGTATTGAGAAACTATGCATGCCCCAATGTCAAGTTGTCAAGTATACCCAACTAATGTGCTGCCACTGTCTTTGGGGTAGGGGGAGAGAGAATTCATTTAAATAAATTATTTTGGGCTTTAATTTCTTGTGTTCCTATGCCAAAACAAAGAATCCATACTGTCAGTAGCAACTCTACAGATTATTTTTCCTGTCTATTCTTTTCTGATTACTGTTGCCTTTTTCCTACAGTTAAAATTTATTATTTTTTGTTCTTTTTGTGTTTCTTTGGATGGTTTGTTTTCCTTAAAAATGTCCGTGTTGCTGTCCAGTCTTGATGTGAGGGCTTATTCTTAGTCTTATTACATTTTGTGTGCCATATCTGGTTCATATCACAGGGAGCCTTGCTCTTTTCTGAAGGGAAATGGGGGGGCAGTAGATCGGGGGAGAGGGGGAGATGGGGGTACTTGGAGGAGTGGAGGTGGGGGAGCCTCCAGGGGAATGTATTTTATGAGAGAATAGTAATAATAATAAATATTCAAGAAAAACTTCCATGTAGTTACAGAGCAATTTCTTAATGTAAGGGACAGAGAAGGAGGAGTATGTGGAGGTGGAAAAGGGGGAGAGGAAGGAGAAAGAGGATAGTGAAGAGAAAATTGATCAATTATGGGAATAATGTAAAAATAAAAATTGTTTATCAATTTTTTTAAAAATTCATAAGCATTTTTGTCCATAATCTATAGACAACACAAATCAAAATAATATTTTAATGGAAAACTGTTTTGGAATAGGAAGATCAAAAAGATTGCACAACCACTACTTAGGGAATTCACAATAATTTATATGAATTGAAATGGGCTGATTTGTTCTATATTTTAAATGAAGTATGTTTAATTTTAAATATATGTGATTCTACTTGTGAGTATTTGCACATGTGTTTTGGTGTCTGTGGAGGCCACTGGACCCATCTGGAACTGCTTGCATATGAACCAGGAGTTCCAAACAGTACTTCAGCCACTGACCTATTGTGCTGATCTGGAATCCATTAGAGTCTAAATCCTGAAACCCAGAGTAGTCCCAAGACTAGAAACTAAACATCACTCTGCTTATTCACCACATAACAGATGGGAAAAAGTGCAACCAAAGACCTAAACATTTACCCAACAAAGCCAAGATCAGATATCAGTAATAAATAAATTCCAGAGGCCTAGATCCCACTGTAAAATTACAAACATGACATTTCAATTTTTATCATCTATTCCCCAAATGAAAGAGCATACACTTGTAAAAGAAACTTACCTAAAGCTCAAATTACATATTAACCATCACATATCCATAGTGGGTTACTTCAATACCCCTATCTCACCATTGGACAGGTCATCCAGACATAAACTAAACAGAGAAATACTAGAGCTAATAGNTATCATGAACCAAATGTACCTAACAGATATCTATAGACATTTTACCTAAACACAAAAGAAAATACCTTCTTCTCAGCACCTCACAGAACATTCTCCAAAACTGACCACATACCCAGTCTCAAAGCAAGTCTCCACAGATACAAGAAAATTGAAATAGACCCCTGCATCCTATCAAATCACTATGGATTAGGGCAGGATTTCAACAACAATGAAAACTACAGAAATAATACAAACTCATGGAAACTGAACAACTCTACTGAATGACTGCTGGGTCAAGGCAGAAATAAAGAAATTAAAGACTCCATAGAATTCAATGAAAATGAATTCACAACATACCCAATTTATAAGACACATTGAAAGCAGTGCTAACAGGAGAGTTCATAGGACTAAGTAGCTTCACAAAAAATTGGAGAGATATTATACTAGTGATGTCACAGCACACNTGAAATCTCTGAAAAAAAGAAACAGAAACAAGCACATTCAATAGAAATGGGCAGCAAGTAACAATCAAGCTGAGGACTGGAATTAATAAAATAGAAACAACGAGAATAATATAGTCAATCAAACAAAGAGTTGTTTTTTGAGAAAATAAACAGGATAGCTAAACTCTTAACCAAACTAACTAAAAGATACACAGAGAGAATGTACACATTAGCAAAATTAGAAACAAAAAGGGTAGAATAGCAACAGACACTAATGAACCAAAGAAACATCTGGTCATACTTTAAAAACCTGTACTCCCCCAAATTGGAAAATTTAAAAGAAATGAATAATTCCTTGATAAATTCCACTTACTTTTAAAGGTAACATACATATCTGGCCAGGTGATTATTTTTTTATGTTTGAGCAGGTAAAATTTATGTCATCCTGTCTTGCAGTTTTTTTAGGCTTATTTCTTTATAACTGTAGCCAGGATTTTCAAAGGGTCTTCCCTGATCAAACTGAATCTCTATTAACCTTGAATGAATCCACAGCTTTTCATTTCCTGTAGAAACAAAAGCATAACCCAATGTAACATACTTTTTAACTTCTGNTTTAATGTTAAGATATTCCTGAAGTATCTAGAATGTGTCAATTTACCAGTCTCTATTACAATCTCATGTCCCCTAGCAGCTGCTTTGTGCTCATCAGCATTCAAAAAATTCAAAATAAACACAACATACAGGATTCAGACTACTATGTACTTTCCATCTTTACACGTTTTTTTTCCTTTATATTTCTTTACTGTTTCTGTAAAGACTTCATTTTTGAACTATTTTTTCTATGACTATCTGTAGCCTTTTTCTTTCTTTTTTTCTTCTTTTTTTTTTCTTAAGCCTACATACATTTTCAAACACACTGTTATCTGCTTTACTAGGCAAGGTAATCCAGTGTGAGAGAATAGGTTCCCAAAAGCCAAGTAAGCACCAGGGACAGGTCCTGATCTCACTGCTAGGAGCCTTCCAAACAGACCAAGCTACACAACTGTCATACACATGAAGAGGGCCCAGGTCAGTCCCATGCATGGTCCCTAACTGTTCCTCGAGAGTCCATGAGCTCCCATGAGCTCAGGCCAGCTGTCTCTGTAAGATCCTCAGTAATGACCCCTACCCCACCCTGATTCTTACAGTGTCTCATCCCTTTCCTCATCAACGCTCCCAGAGCTCAGCCCAGTGCTTAGTTGTGGATCTGTGCATTTGCTTCCATCAATTACTGGATAGAGTAACTCTGATGACAATTAGAGTAGTCACCAATCTGATACAGTAAATGGCCAGTTCAGATACCCTATCCACTACTGTTAGGACTCCTAGCTGAGGTCATCTTTGTGGATTCCTGGGGGTTTTCCTAGTACCAGATTTCTCCCTAACCCCAAAATTACTCCCCTATCAATAAATCTATTTCATTACTCNCCGCCTCTGTCTCATGCCCAACCCTCCTTCTGCACTCATTCCAACCAACCTGCTAAGTCTTAAACCAACAAATAACTTAGCTCATGGCATGCTGACAGCTAGCTCCACCACTTCCCCTTAAGTTCCCTGAAAGCCTAGCTTCATGCCAGAGGTACCTGCCAGAGCCATGTTTACTGCCCTAGCTCTAGAAAGTTTCTGGGTCCACATTGCTATAGGCATTTCTACCTAGTCTCCTGGTACCCGGGAGCATGCCCCATACTGCTCATAAACCCCATTCAAGTATTCAGTGTCAGGGCCTCTTAAAAGAACCACCCCTGTATGTCACTATCACTAAGCTTCCCTGAGAGAACACTGTCAACAGGAAGTTGTGTTTCCCTGTCCTAAATTTTTTTAAAGCTTTCTGAGATCTTATGTGGATATATGTTGCAGGACACTGGAAATTATATGTAGTTGGACTTTTTCTTCAGGACCATTGGCTCCCCAATAATGACACAGATACATTATTAATTATGAAAGCTCATCTGATAGCTTAGACTTGTTTCTAACTAGCTCTTATAGCTTAAATTAAACCATTTCTACTAATTTACTTTCTGCCTCATGGCTTCATTACCTCATCTCCATCATCCTGCTCTCTCTGAATCTCATGGCATATCTGCCTTTCTTCCTAGCNTCCTCTCTGCCCAGAAAATCCTGCCTAGTGATTGGATATTCAGCTTTTTATTAAACCAATCCAAGTGACAAATATCCACAGTGTAGAAAAAGATTAATCCATAAAAAAACTAGATTAGAGCAATGAGACAAGGATGGTAAAGAAGATGAAGAGGGTATAATAATGAAATGAAATAGTCAAAGTATCTTTAGTTGGAGATTATATAATATATATATATGTATACATATATATATATAATCACACTAAAGAATCCACCAGAGAGCTTAAAAAGCTGACACTTTCAGCAATGTAGAAAGATACAAAACTAACAGACAAAATCAGTAGCCTTAATATATAAAAATTACAAATAAACAAAGAAATTGAGGGAAAATATTTCACAGTAGTCTCAAAAGATATCTTGAGATAACTTATCAAGTAAATGAAAGACTTTATAATAACATTTTTAAGGCATTGTAGAAATAAATTGAAGTAGGTATGAAACGCCAGCAAGACCTCTCATACTATGGATGCCTAGGACTAATGTTATAAAAATGACATCCTGCCAAAAACAATCTATAAATTCAATGCAATCTTTCTNAAATTCCAATATAATTCTTCACAGGAATTTAAAAAATAATATTAAACTACATACAAAAACCTAAAAATACAGGATTACTTAAAAAATCCATAAAATGAAACAATTTCTGAAGTATCAGCATCCCAGATTTCAAGTTTACTCCAGAACTATAGTAATAAAAATTGCCTGTTATTGGCATAAAAACGGAAACATTNACTTGGGGAACATAGCTGAAGACCCAGCCATAATGTCACATACCTATGGATTCATAATTGTTGACAAAGAAGCCCAAAGTGCATGCTGGACAAAAGACAGCATCTTCAACTCTTGGTGGTAGCTAAAACCATATAACTGTGTGTAGATGAATATATGAGGGCTTTTGCTGTGTTTCATTGTATTTTATTTTGTCCTGTTAAGCTGTCATGTCTTGGAGGCCTGATGGAGATGTTGTTCTGTATGCTGTGAATGTGTGTTGCTCAGATTGGTTGATAAATAAAGCTATTTGGCCAATGGTGAGGCAGAATAAGGTTAGGTGGGACATTCAAACTAGAGGGAGAGAGAAGAAAGTAGAGCTGAGCAGACACTGATAGTTGCTTCCAGGAAAAGCAAGATGTAAAAGTACTGAAAGGCCACAAGCCATGTGGCAAGTATAGATTTATAGAAATGTGTTAATTTAAGATATAAGAGCTAGCTAATAAGAAGCCTGAGCCATTAGGCCATATAGTTTGAAAATAACATAAGCCTCTGTGTGTTTACTTGGGTCTGAGNAGCCACTGNAGCTGGGCAGGACAAGGCAAAACATTCTCCTACAAATGGCGCCCAATGTGGTGGCAAGAGTTTCCACCTGAAACATGAGAGAATTTAATAAAAGATTCTAAAACAGAGCCAAAAACAGGTTCCTGCTTCATGTCTCATGGGGGCTGCAAGATGCCACAGCATTCAGCTTGACTTGCAGCATGGCAGATTCCTGCTGTGCAGTACACATTGGCAACTGCAAGCTGCACAGTATGCTACATGGTGGATTCAGCTTTTGCTGGTTAAAAAAAAAAGGTTTCTGGGCTACACACTGCTAGAAGGGCATGGACCCACTGCCTCCCAGAGTGAGCGATAAGCGGTAAATGATAAACATAGTTCCATCATATTGAAAAGCTGAGTTGGGCAGAGTCAACAGCCAAGGCTGCTAATTCTGTTCTAACCACTCAGCAGTTTAAGGCAATAGATTCACAATAAGACAGATTCAGATGGATTAACCCTAAACAGTTTAAAATGTNTAAAAAATGTACATAGGCTTGAAAGAGAAAAGAAAATGAATATAGACAGTTATATAAAGATAAAAATAGTTTTAAAAAATAATGTCTTTAAAGAGACAGTAAAGGTAATATAAAAAATAAGCCACGTAAAGATGGATATAACACAGAGAATCTGAATTGTGTTGTCTTTGGGATTTTTAACTGCAGAGAGACATTTGATTGTAAAAAAAAAACTGTTGAATTAAATCAATATATATGTTTTAAAGGTATCTTGACTTCAAAATTTGAATCTAAGGATATGTTGCTTTGGAAAGGAGGCTCTCCTTTTGTTTCCACAGGAAGCAAGAGGCTATGGATTTGTTTCAGGTTAAGATGGATCAGATTTGATCAAGGCAGACCTCCTGACCCTTAAGAGATGGTACCTATCAACAAAGGTTATATATAGCCTGTTTTCCTAGGACTTGAATATTATCTCAAATTTTCTCAGGATCCCCATAAGAATACAGCACCCTTTATCAGCAGGAAGTAGCCTAGAACACTACGCTCACATTCCCAAAAAATGAATTATGGATGTTTGCCTTTGTTTAGATTGTTGGTTACAAATTGTTATTGTTCACAGTCAATATCTTTCTAAAGGAAGAAAGAGGGATATGACATGGAAATATAGGATATAGCTATGATAGGATAAAAGGGTGGATTGTTGAACCTACTTTAAAGAACAACTTCTTTAAAATGNTTTACATTGGTATAGATTTTAGTTTATTGATACAAGTTTAAAGTTAATTTTGTTATACTGTATATATATTTCAACTGTCATTTAAGGTATTATGTTTATGTAACTCATTTAAATTGTAATGGATAATTAAGAAATACAGATTAATAATTAGTCTTTTATGGTAATCAAACTTAGAGTCATATTAAGTTTTTTAGGTATACAAAGTTATATTTCAGATAGATAGGTAATCTTCAAACACTTCAAAAACCTACAGAATATGGCATTTAAAATGTTTTAAAAACTTAGATTTTTCTGGAGAGTGCTCCTGACAGCACTGATTTACTTCAAAGAGAAAGATAGGCATTGAAGACACTCCATATGGAGATTATCTGCTTCTTGGCAAAAATAGCCATTTGGACAAAAAACTGTTCTTGCCTGGATTGCTTGAAAAAAAATGTTATATCAATTGGACATGCAGGACCTATAGAAAGGTGTCCATTGAACTTTGCTAGATGAGATGATCCTTCAGATTCCTGCTTCACAGAAGAAACTGCCAGACATTCTACAGAACACAGAGGGAAGCAACTGAGAGACTCNAGGCCTATAGGCTGAAGAAAGATGCCCCAACATTGCAGAAGAACTTTGGGTAACTGTTCAGGTAGCCAGTTGTCTCTGTTATTCCAGATTTTTGAAAGTTGCTTAAATATTCTTCTTGTTTACTTAGGTAATATTATAGCCTTCTGTGACCTTTAATGTAGTTGAAGACTAGATAGTTAATAGTTTTCCTTAGNTATGATAAAAGATAAATTAGATATGAAACTTTAGACTCACAAATATAGGATAGATGATAGAATATTTTCTTTAATTTTATAAAATACAAATAGACTAGATATAATAACTATAATTCTTGCTTGATAACTTTTCTATTTTATGGAATTTTACTATGCTAAAGTTAAAACCTTCCTTTTGAATAGAAAGAAAAGGGGAAATAATGGGGATGTTGTTCTGTATGCTGTAATTATGTGTTGCTCTGATTGGTTGATAAATAAAGCTATTTGGCCAATGGTGAGGCAGAATAAGGTTAGGTGGGACATTCAAACTAGAGGGAGAAAGAAAAAGAAACCAGAGCTGGGCAGACACTGATAGCTGCCACCAGGAAAAACAAGATGTAAAGGTACTGAAAGGCCACAAGCATGTGACAAGTATAGATTTATAGAAATGTGTTAATTTAAGATGTAAGAGCTAGGAAACCCCACCTCCCGCAAACTCCACTCTCCTGGGAGACAGAGCCTGCCAGTGCTGATTGGGACCAAGAGCAAACTCCAGTCTCCTGGGAGACAGAGCCGGTCAGTGCTGATTGGGACCAAGAGAGCCCTGCAGTGCTGACTGGGACCAAGAGAGCCCTGCAGTGCTGA
>LZPO01097487.1:46011-57136 GCA_001675575.1 Neotoma lepida
ACAAATGATTAATGGGCTGAGAGAGAAATCAGAGAAACATCACCCTTTACAATAGCCACAAGTAATATAAAGTACCTCGGGGTAACCCTAACTAAGCAAGTGAAAGATCTGTATTTTAAAATTTTATAAAGATTTTTACTATTAAAATTTAGAAATAAATTTGTTCCAAATTTCCAGATATATATGTCTCTCATATTTTTTTAATAAAAGTACATAAAAATAAAGTAGGATACTTTATTCCTACTTTATTTTTACACATATTCAAAAACCTTCACTGAGAGTANATGAACAGCATTATGTCAATGATGCTGGTGTGATGGCTCAGCAGTTAAAAGCGTATTCTCTTTTGTAGAGAATTCAAGTTTGGTTCACAGCACTTAAATTAAATGGCTCACACCTGCTTTACCTTCAGGTGAATGGGGATGCATCACCTCTGCCCTCAGTGGACATCATGCACACAGTTTAAAAATAATAAAAATAAATCTTTAACAACCTGTCAAAAGTCCAATTCATATCTGAAGATAATACAAAATGGTGTGTGCAGTTAACTAAAGCAGATATAAAATGTATATGCCAGTCAGTTATATAATTATAATCAATCAGTACAAACATAGAATAAAAGAAAGAAAAGGATTTAGGGCAAGAAAGCTTGGATAGTTATAAAATCCCAGTCAATACATTTTGTTAATATACTAAAAATCTTGTCATCCAAATAAATCCAAAAACAGATATCTGCCAGGATATAAATTCTCTTTCTGTTTAAAACAAGTCACATGTGTTATTTCTTAGTAAAAGCAGCACTTTTATATAGTCTAAAATCAAGGGAAAAGTAAAGAAAGGGTATGATGAGCAAAGAAAATTTGTAACAGATACCATGCTTAATTGGNTATGGATTTCAGACAGTATACCTGCTTCCAGAGGTCAGCTTAATGAAATGCCATAGACTTGTCAGACTAAACAGAGGAAATGTATTTCCTACAGTTCTTTAGACTGATAGTGTAAGACAAGGTGTTAGNATGGTTAGGTTGTTTTTAGGATTTCCTTCCTTGATAATAGATAATTTTTTCATCATTGTGTTCTCTTTTTATTACTAAATTAGTTAATTTACTTTTTTCCAGCTTGCTCACAGTTTCCCCTCTCTCCGTCTTCTCCTCCCAGTCACTTCAGTCTCCTCCTCCAACCTCTGCTATCTGCCACCATCCACTCCTCCTCCTTTCTCTTCAGAAAAGGGCCGGCCTCCCATGGATATAAGGCAGCCATGATAGATCAAGTTGCAGTAAGGCTAGGCATTTCTTCTCCTAATAAGGCTGAATGAGGCAACCCAGTAGGAGGAAAGGGTCCTGAAAGCAGGTAACAGAGTTAGAGAGANCCCTTTCTCCCACTGTTAGGAGTCCCACGAGGAGACCAAGCTACACAACTGTAACATATGTGCAGAGCACCCCGGTCTGTCCCATGCAAGCTTCCTGATTGGGGATTCAGTCTCTGTGAGCCCCTATGAGCCCAAGTTAGTTGATATGTGGGTTTTCTTCATTGTGTTCTTATATGGAAGGGAGGAGAGAGAGAGGGCGGAGGGGGGGGAAGAGTAAGAACAAGAGAGTTAAATGAATTTGTCTTATAAACTATTGGTTCCATCATGGGGTGCGAAGGGGAAGGCTCCCCATTGTGGCCTCATTTAATTCTAGCTCATAAATGCTGTATTTGAAAAAAAATCAAATTAGGAATGAGAAAGTTATCAAAAAGAATTTTAACAGAACAACATTCAGGTCATAGTCAAGAGCAGGTTTGCTGCTGGGCAACAAAGCTCTTTCTCAAGTTATTAATCAGTTTCCTGGTTTCATCTGAGGGAGGTGGACATGATGCTGCCTGGATGAAAGGAGCTAAACTAGCATAGCTGTGTAATAGAAGCTTGTCTAACCTTGACTGTACCTGGCAATATTCCTCCAGAATAGCACTTCAACATGTGCTTAAAAATACACTCTTAGGAGAAATGTATAAACACAGCAATATAAGAAAACTGCAAAGAACTAGCAGGAAGTTCATTAGTTCTGAGCCCCCACATCTCACACCTAACTACTGCACTGAAGCTTTAAGAATATCATCTTTGAGTCTGTAGTACCTTACCATTTACTCTCAGGAAAGACCTGATTCTGTTATTTGCATTTATACCACATTACCAAGTAATCATCTATATTTTTCTATCAAGGATTTTATCTTGACACTTTCAATAACACCTCAGTATATTAANTTTCATAATTTACATGCTTCACTTATTATGTGTGATTTTAAGTGNCCCTAAGCCTATTCACAGTAACTANCTGGTTTCTCTAATCATGTTATTAGTCCACTTTTCTACTGTGCATCTACCTTTTATCTCCTTATTGGGAATCTTGATTTAAATTTATATTCATTATGTAGTAAGTTTCTTAAGAAGGACTNACAGGTCTCAAAGAGTTTTTACTTATACAAACACATTATAACATATGAAAGAAAATGA
Organism: Neotoma lepida; assembly: GCA_001675575.1. Lineage (NCBI taxonomy): Eukaryota > Metazoa > Chordata > Mammalia > Rodentia > Cricetidae > Neotoma > Neotoma lepida. Next base: position 48,506 of record LZPO01097487.1, read on the forward strand.
TCTGGATATAGTAAGCAGAAATGTCTTTTAACTGCAGTTCCTGGGCCTCACAGACATATTTTAATCCCAGTTCCCAGAGCATCTCCGATCTTCAGATAAATATAATCTCACAGTGGGGTTCATTGTAGCAAGCTGGCAACATTTGCCAGTTTCAATAGTAGAAATATTTCCAGCTTTCTAAAAACAAAGTAAAAATGTCAGTTATGACAATGATGACATAATAATGAATCCTGATTCCATTACATGACACAGGCTTATGAAAATGGAACATTATTTACCTCTAGTGACATGGTTTGTATCCCTAGTTATGTCCCACAGTCATACATACTTCAAGTAGATTTGGAGAATACCATGGGATTTCTCTGTGGGTGAATGTGTGTGTGTCTGCATCTAAATGTGTTTCTTATTCTTTTTCCTTGGCTATTTCTCTCCTGGTAGTTTGTTTGTTTCATCCTCTTCAGGTTTGTCTTGATTTTATCATATATTGTATTATTATTTTTGAATGTTTCTTTGTATTCTAATAAGAGAGAAAAGGAAAGGGTGTGCATTTAGGAAGGTGGGTAGTTGGGGAGGAANTAGGAGGAGTTGGGAGAGAGGAAACCATAATCAGAATAAATTGTATGAAAAATATCTATTTTCAATAAAAATTAATCTGCCTTACCTAGTAACAATATTTTAATAACACTTAAGTTCCTAAAAATTCAGTCTATATGCAAAACAGTAATTTTTTCTCAATTAAATATCACTAGTTTTACCTGTTATAAAGTAATTGTTTGAAAAGAAAAGTAATAGTTTATTCAGTTTTTCAGGAAATCACTACATTAAGAACATAATTATATTTATTTTACTTAAAATACATTTTAAATATTTAATGATTGTTTTCTTGTGGTTTATGTTATTCACTTTAAACATCATTTGTAAAATTGCAGAGAATCTATATGTACAATCTTATAGCAAACTCCATGACCCTCTAGCTTTAAGAATCTTTCTGCACTATCTTCTACAATGTTTCCTGAGCCTTATGTATAGGAGTTGTTTTGGTTGGGACTAGGCTCTACATGTCTACATTTTGATTGATTATGCTTTTTTATAATCTATTGAAAAGAAAATTTTCTGGATGAGGGGTAAGTACTAATGTGGGTATAATGTAAAAAAAAATAGAATGTGGTAAGGACTTATGCTTATTTAGTAAAGTGGTGGTTGTAGGATCTCCTCCAACATGACTTACTAGTCCTAAATAGTTGGCTAGGTTTCCAGTACAAGGAATAATATCCCCTTTTGAAGGTTAGTTCTTAAATCTAATTAGGGAGCTGTTGGTTACCAAGGAGATAAGAGTACAACTACTGCACCCTTAGGATAATAGTTATGGTAGTCATTGTTATGGTTCCTATGTGTCACAGCTCANTGGAACTATTGGTTGCTATGGGGTTAGGGAGAAAGCTTGTGCTAGGGAAATCCCCAGGAATCCACAAGGATGACCCCAGTTTATACTACTTGCAATAGTGGAGAGGGTCCCTGAACTGGCCCACCCCAGTAATCAGATTGGTGAATACCCTGTCATCATAGAGCCTTCATCCAGTAACTGATGGAAGCAGATGCAGAGATCCACAGCTAAGCACCAGGCAGAGCTCCAGGAGTTCAGTTGAGGAGAGGGAGGAGGGATTGTATGAGCAAAGGGGGTCAAGATCTTAATGAGGAAATCTACAGAGACAACTGAATAGAGCTCGTGGAAATGCACAAACCATAAACTGATAGCTGTGGAGCCTGCATGGGACCAGACTAGGCCCTCTGCACATGGGAGACAGTTGTGTAGCTTGGTCTGTTTGAGGGGCCCCTGGCAATGGGATCAGAATGTATCTCGTGCATGAGCTGGCTTTCTGGAGCTCATTACCCATGATGGGATGTCATACTCAGCCTTGATGCAGGGGGGNGAGGGGCTTGGTACTGCCTTAACTGAATNTGACAGGCTTCACTGACTCCCCATGGGAGGCCTTACACTTTTGAAGGAAGGGATGGGAATAGGTCTGGGGAGGAAGGCTGGTGGGGAGCAGCAGAAGAGATGAGAGGGGGATCTGTGGTTGATATGTGAAATGAATAAAAAAAATTATTAAATAAAAAGAAAGACTTAAATAAGAGCTTGAAATTCTGATCTTTTGTATGCATGTCTCAAGTCTTGTTATTACAGGAATACGCTATTATTTGTTTTACCCAATTTTGACAACCAAACACAGGATTTTGTACATGGTATCCAAGAATTTTACCAACTAAAACCTCCAGAAGTTGCTTTATTGTAAAGGATTGTTCTAGCTGTCCTAAGTTTTTTGTTTTTCCATATGAAGTTGAGTATTGTTCTTTCAAGATTTGTGAAGANTTGTGTTGGAATTNTGATGGAGATTGCATTGAATCTGTAGATTGCTTTTGGTAAGACTGTCATTTTTATTTTGTTGGTTCTACCTATTCATGAGCATGGGAGATCATGGGAGATTTTCCATTTGCTGATATCTTCTTCAATTTCTTTCTTTAAGGACTTAAAGTTCTTGTCATACAGGTCTTTCACTTGTTTGGTTAGAGTTACCCTCAGGTATTTTATTTGTGGCTATTGTAAAGGGTGATATTTCTCTGATTTCTTTCTCAGCCCATTTATCATTTGAATGTAGGAGGACTACTGATTTTTTGAGTTAATCTTGTATTCTGCCACATTACTGAAGGCGTTTATCAGCTGTAGGAGTTCCCTGGTAGAATTTTTGGGGTCCCATATGTATACTATCATATCATCTAAAATAGTGAAAGTTTGGNTTCTTCTTTTCCAATTTTTAACCCCTTGATCTCCTTTTGTTGTCTTATTGCTCTAGCTAGAACTTCAAGTACTNCATTGAATAGATATGGGGAGAGTAGACAGCCTTGACTTGTTACTGATTTTAGTGAAATCACTTTGAGTTTCTCTTAAATTTGATGTTGGGTGTTGGATTGCTGTAAATTGCCTTTATTGTGATTGGGTATATTCCTTATTCTTGATCTCTCCAAGACTTTTTTCTTGAAGGGGTGTTGGGTTTTGTCAAAGGCTTTTTCAGCATCTAATGAGATGATCATATGTTTTTTTTTCTTTCAGCTTGTTTGTATGATAGATTATATTGATGGATTTTCATATGTTGAACAATGCCTGCATCTCTGGGATGAAGCCTACTTGATTATAGTGTATGATTTTTTTATATGTTCTGGGATTCAGTTTGCCAGTATTTTATTGAGTATTTTTGCATCAATGTTCATGTAGGAGATTGGTCTGTAATTTTCTTTCTTTGTTGCACCTTTGTGTGGTTTGAGTATCAGAGTAACTGTAACCTTATAGAAAGGGTTTGGCAATGTTCCTTCTGTTTCTGTTGTGTGAAACAATTTGAGGAGTATTGGTATTAACTCTTTTTAAAATTTCTGTTAGAATTCTGCATTGAAATCATTTGGCCCTTGACTTATTTTAGTTNGGAGACTTTTAATGACTGCTTCTATTACCATAGGGGTTATAGGTCTATTTAAATTGTTTATCCAGTCTTGATTTAATTTGGATATGTGGTACCTATCCAGAAAATTGTCCATTTCTTTCAGATTTTCCAATTTTGTAGAGTACAGGTTTGTTGAAGTATGATCTGATGATTCTCTGGATTTCCTCATTGTCTGTTGTTATGTCTCCATTTTGTTTCTGATTTTGTTAATTTAGATTATTCTCTCTCTGCCTTTTGGTTAGTTTAGAAAAGGGTTTATCTGTCCTGTTGATTTTCTCAAAACACCAACTCTTTGTTTCATTGATTCTTTATACTTTTCTCTTTGTTTCTATTTTATTGATTTCAGCTCCCAATTTGATTATTTCCTGGTNTCTACTCCTCCTGGTTGAGTTTGCTTCTTTTCCTTCTAGAGATTTCAGATATGCTGCTAAGTCACTAGTGTGAGATTTCTCCAACTTCTTTAAGTAGCCATTTATGGTTATGAAATTCCCTATTAGTACTGCTTTCATAGTGTCCCATAAGTTTGCGTATGTTGTATATTCATTTTCACTGAATTCTAGGAAGTCTTTAATCTCTTTCTTTATTTCTTCCTTGACCCAGTGGTAATTCAGTTGGGCATTATTCAGTTTCCATGAGTTGTTAGGCTTTCTGTAATTTGTATTCTTGTTGAATTCTAACTTTAAGCCATGGTGGTCCAATATAATACAGGAGATTATTCCATTTTTTTTTATCTGTTGAGATTTACTTTGTGCCCAAGTATGTGATCCTTTATAGAGAAGGTTCCATGGGGTGCTGAGGATAAGGCATATTCTTTTGTGTTTGGGTGGAATGTTCTGTAGATATCTATTAAGTCCATTTGAGTCATAACATCTGTTATGACTTACCTGTTAGTTGCCTTATTTCTATATTAAGTTTTTGTCTGGCAGACCTGTCCATTGGTGAGAGTGGGGTGATGAAGTCTCTCATTATTAGTATGTGGGGTTTGATGTGCAATTTAAGCTTTAGTAATGTTTCTTTTACATATGTGGGTACCCTTGTATCTGGGGCATAAATATTCAGAATTGAGACTTCATCTTGGTTGATTTTCCCTGTGATGAATATGTAATGTCCTTCTCTNTCTCTTTTGATTAATTTTAGTTTGAAGTCTATTTTGTTAGATATTAGGATAACTATACCAGCTTCCTTCTTAGATCCATTTGATTGAAAAATCTTTTCCCAACCTTTTACTCTGAGGTAGTGTTTGTCTTTGAAGTTGAGATATGTTTCCTGTATGCAGCAGAATGATGGGCCCTGTTTTCGTATCCATTCTGTTAGCCTGTGTCTTTTTATGGGTGAATTGAATCCATTGATATTAAGAGATATTAATGACCATTGAGTGCTAATTCCTAATTTTGGTGGTAGTGTGTGTGTGTTTCCCTTCTTTGGGATGTGTTGGTGAGGGATTATCTATTTTCTGTGTTTTTGTGGGTGCATCTAACTTCCTTTAGTTGGATTTATCCTTCTAGTGCTTTCTGTAGAGATGGATTTCTGGATAAGTATTGTTTAAATCTGATTTTGTCATGGAATATCTTGTTTACTNCATCTATGGTTATTGAGAGTTTTGCTGGGTATAATAGTCTGGGCTGGCATCTGTGGTCTCAGTGTCTGCATAATGTCTGTCTAGGGCTGTTGCAGGGTCCTGGAAGGCTGAGGCACTGTCCCACACTGTACTTCTTTCTGGCCCATGTCCAGCATCCAAAACCAGGAGGGAGTGAAGAGAGCACCACATATGTGCATCCCAAGTCTTAAGGGTCTGGAGTGGCCAGGCCTCAGGGGCATATACTTCAAGGTCATAGGCAGATGTAGCAGTTACCTGCTACCTCTCTGGGGGTGGTGTTTCNAGGTCATAGCTAGGAAAGCTACCTANTACATCTCCCCCTTTTCTCTAAATAGAAAAGTTCTAACCTAATACAAAACTATGTACAGTAGGAATGATTATCAAGTATTGTCCAGGAGAAATAAAGGGTAANGACATAAACAAAAATATAACTACAACCAACAAGAGCAACATCAAACAAGAGACATATGCTAAAATCCAGAGATGTCTAGTACATAGGTAAAAGGCATGTTACAGAGATTATTCCAAAAGCTGTCCTATCCTGAAGAATCTGAATATAGTACTTAATATATTCTAGCTAAGACATGAGGAGATTGTAACTGTAACTATTAGTTTTGAACCCTATTAAAGATCTGAGAAGGAATATAATAATACCTGAGAAAATGGGAAATGCATGTAAGGAATTTTCAAAATTTTTTTGAGAATAGACAGAGACAGCTGGCAGTCTGGACAGTCACCTAAATTTTCTCAGAACCATTGGGGCATCCAATTTGGCTACAGGCCTAGAATACCTGACAGATTATTATCACAAGCAGGAATTTCGAAAGACTATCTTACCCTGTCTTTGCAGATTTCAGTCGTCACTCTTCCTTGTGTCTTGCTCGTCAGAAAGGACAGCATTCATACTGTCAGCCTTTGAGGCAAGGGCAGCTCTTTGCCCANTAGGCTATTTTATGTCAAGAAGAAGACAAACTTCCAAATGGAGTGTCTTAGAAGCCCAATATTCTCTTCGGAACAGATCAGTGCTGCCAGGAGCAATCGTGTCTCACATCAACAGAATTCTAAGTTATCAAAACATTTAAAAAGCTATATTCTCTAGGTCTATGAAGTGTTTGAAGATTACCTATCCATCTGACCTATGTATCTGTAAATCTAGACAACCTAACTAATATAACTATAGAAATNACAAGCATGGGTGACTATAAATCTATAAGTCTTTATCTACTTAAATAACCTAAGGAATAAGGCTTCACAAAACAAGGTAAATAATCTGCAAACAGATGTACATACAATAAAAGGACAAAATTGTGACAATAGACAAAATATCTTAAACAGAGGTAGAAATGTATAGTGCAATATGCAATATGACAATAATCCTAAATATGTATCAATATACAAAATATCCTAAGCAGATGTAGACTATGCATACATTATGGCAAATATAATTTTACATTTGTATCATTATGCAGAATATTTCAATAGGAGTAGGAATATATGTACAATANGACAAATATGGTTTTGCATTTATATCAATATATAAATTATCTTAAATAGGAATGTAAAAATAGTTTACATTTGCATCAATGCACAAGAATCCATATCAGTACAAATTATCCAAGGCTGAAAGTTTGCTGGATTAGTTTACTAGTTGACATAATAATCTACCTTAATATACTATACCTATCCATTCCCCTTTTTCTTTTCTTAAGGAGAATACTGATTCTAACTTTTNGGTTTCCATCTCAACCCTATAACCATTCATCCATAAAGCTGAGAATATTGAAACTTTTGGGAGTTTGCTTCTTGCTGTTTAGGGAGCGATGGTATCTCTATGGGGTCTTATAAGAAAACTTAGATCGGTCTCAATAGGACTAGCTGTAGAGCTGTTGTATCTGCAGACAGTCTCAGAGTAATGAGTAAGGTTGCCTGAGATTCTGGCTGGAAGTGTAGCATGATGNACTATCTCATCTTAGAACTGTCCTGAAGAGTTTTCAGTCCAAGGCTGATCATTGAGTAATACTCTTAAGTGTAATGTCATCATTCTGGACTGGGTAGAGTCATTGTTGTGGGGCCTCATCTTCCTTGGATTGCTANTGGAAGGATTTATTTTTTACTGTTGAAAACTTGAACATTATTAATATCAAAATGGAAAGTTTCGAGTTTAGAATGTTGTAACATGCAAAGAAAGATTCCCAGAAATCAAGAATAAGCGTGGAGAGAAAGAGTTTGGCAACAACGGTCCTAGATTATTAATTTTCTTCTGTCTCACACCAGTTGGCTTTTCTGATATGAGACAGAATCTCCTAATTTTTCTTTTAGCAATANGCTTGGGTTTAGAGAAGGAGAGAGCCACATTCCAACTCTAAAGCCAACGTGATTTATAATTGAGTCAAGACCACAACTATTTTAGAGTTAAAGAGATAATGATGTTAGGCAGTGAGATATTACCCTGTAGTGTATATTGGAACCAATAGGTCTTTGTTTTCTGCTGTAGACATCTAGGTGTCCAAGGCCTTATGATTTCCTGAAAATAGGTATTTCTATTGTCCTATAAAGACAAAAAACAGAACCCTGCCCTGACCCTTGTTTGTTGAGTTTTTCTTACAATTTGTAAAGTTGTCACATGAGGGGAGGAGCTATTACTCTCCTCATCAAGGTTTGTCCTGTTTGAGTTGAATTTTTATTAATTTTGTAGGTATCTATAGTTTTTCTTGTCCTGCAGAAACAAAAGCAAAACCCCTTCTCCAACATAGGACATATCCTGGTTTCTATTCTGAGGCCACCATATCTTTGAAGTAAACCAATTGGTTTTAGCTCAGAAGTTCTTTTTCTGTTGTCCAGTGTCTGTCCTCAGCTGTTGTCCCCTTTTCATCAGCATTGAGAAAGTTCAAGGTTAATAAAGCATTATATAATCTATTTCTAGGGGTCATTGTTACCTTTTTCTGTTTATTTAGCATATCCTTTAAAGTTTCATTGGATCTTTCTATGACTGCTTGACCTGTGGGATTGTGTGGTATACCTATAATATGCTTTATATTGTAATAAGCAAAAAAACTGTCTCATTTTATTTAAGACATATGCTGGAGCATTGTCAGTCTTAATTTGTACTGGTATTCCCTTGATGGCCATAACTTCTAATCGTGTGTAATCACAGAATCAGCCTTTTCAGAACTCATAGGAGTTATCCATTGAAATTCTGAATAGGTGTCAGTGGTATGGTGTACATATTTTAATCTTCCAAATTCTGCAATATGAAACATATCCATCTGCCAAATTTNACTTCTTTGTATACCTTTAGGATTTCTTCCTGCAGGTAATAGAGTTTTGTTATAGAAGGAACAAGTAGGACATTTTTTACAATTCCATTGGCTTGTTGCCAAGTGATAGAACAGTTCTTTTTTGAAACCCTTGCTATTTACATGCTGTTTCTTACGTTTTCTGAGGCTTCCAGTACATTGCCTATTAATAACTGATCACCATTATCCTATGCTAAAGTAACTGGCAGACCCACATGGGATCTGATGTGTGTTATATACATAT
>LZPO01097487.1:58698-80937 GCA_001675575.1 Neotoma lepida
CTCTCAGATCTGTCAGCATTCTCCATTTACCAGATCTCTTTTTTAATAATATACAGGAGAATTCCAAGGGCTGGGAGATTCTTCAATGTGTTGGGCATTTAACTGTTCTTGGACCAGCTGTTCTAAAGCATGTAGTTTTTCTTGTATCATAGGCCATTGTTCAACCCAGACAAGTTTATCAATTAGCCATTTTAAAGGTAGGGCTGTTGGTACTTCTGAGAGTTCAACCGCAGTTGTGCTCTGTTTATGCACCATCTGAATGGTTGGTGGTTGTTTTTTATAGTATCTTATAATATTATCCCTAGAAACATGAATTGGTCTGTATTCCACTTCTAAGATTGCAGGAATTTTAATATGGATATTCCATTGTTGTAACAGATCTCAGCCTCAAAGATTCACCACTACATTTTCCACATATGGCTTCAGCCTTCCTCTCTGTCCTTCTGGCCTTATGCATTCAACCAATCTCAAATTTTGTTTTNNCTGAGATAGGGTTCCAATCCCTAGAAATTCCAATCCCTAGAAATTCTGGCTTTCAGAGTCTCCATTGAGAAGCTGGATATTATTCTAATGGATCTGCCTTATAAGTCACTTGGCCTTTTTCCTTTGCAGTTCTTAATATTTGTTCTTTATTCTGCATGTTTAGTGGCTTGGTTTTTATGTGGNGAGGGGGTCTTTTTTTAGGGGGTCCAGTCTATTTGATGTTCTGTAAGCTTCTTATATCTTCATAGGCATTTCTTTCTTTATGTTGAGAAAGTTTCCTTCTATGACTTTGTTGAATATATTTCCTGTGCCTTTGAGCAGNTATTCTCCTTCTAGCCCTATTTTTCTTAGGGTTGGTCTTTTCATGGTGTCCCAGATTTACTGGACATTTTGTGCTATGACTTTGTTGGCTTTAATGTTTTCTTTGACTGACAAATCTATTTCCTCTATCATATCTTCAGTGCTAGAGATTCTCTCTTCCATCTCTTACATTCTGTTGGTTATGCTTACATCTATAGTTCCTGTTCATTTACTCAGATTTTCCATTTCTAGCATTCCTTCATTTTTTTGTCTTCTTTATTGCTTCTACTTCAATTATTTTGAAGTCTAGAACTGTTTCCTTCACCTGTTTGATTGCTTTTTTCTTGTTTTTCTTAACTTTCTTTAAGGGAATTTTTTGTTTCCTCTTTAAAAACCTCTATCATCTTCATAAAGTCATTTTAAGTTTGTTTTCTTCTGCTGCTTCTACATTGTGATGTTNAGGTCTTGCTGATGTAGAACTGCTAGGCTCTGGTGGTGTCATATTGCTCTTGAAGTTTTGAATGTATTCTTGCACTGGCATCTTCTCATCTCTTCCTCTAATGGGTACAAATGGTGTCTGTGTCTCAGGGAGCTGCTCCTGGACCAATCAGCACTGACAGTGTTTGTTACTTAGGGGGCTGCTGGTATCTCAAGGATTGGGTGGGTTTNGAAGACAGAATGGGACTTGTAGATTACAGGGTCCAATGAGTGTGGTGATGGAAAGGCCTGCTCATAGGATTCTTGTCTGCTGGCCTGCAACTGGGGCTGCAATCTCTTATTTAAGTCATATAGTTATTATGAGACTCTTCTCCTCAAACTCTGCCTCCCCAAAATGATTGGTGACTTATATATAACTTAAGCATTCTGAACTACAAAACAAATGTAATTTACAAAGACAAACATACAATTTTGTATCTAAATAATAAATTGCATGTGTGTTTGAATAGTAACAAAATTAATTATCTGTATGCCCAAACCAGTTTCCCCTTTGCTTAATAGAACTCTATGTAACTCCTTATTTTTACTTTCATGTTAAACAAATGAATANCTATATTAAAAATACATTTTTTTCAAATGGTACTACATATGCTTTCTCCAACATTCCTCTCTATCTCTGTAAATTTTTAAAAAATGATATTTTACATTTAACCAAATTGGAGCACATTATTCACTAATCCCATATTTACTTGGCATTTCGCATTCAGACCGAGGAGGGTTTCTGAACTCTATGATTTTTCTATTGGGCATTGAGATAAGGAATTTTGTCATGGAGTGAAATATCTTAGCTGCCTACTAGATCACATTACAATTTGGCTTCTATTTTGTCAGTTTTGCAACAGCATTTTGAATTCTGCTGGGAGATATGATATCTCGAGACAATTCTGTACGTTTCCAAACTATCTTGCCACTTTGAAAGTGTTGTCAGAGTAAGTATTATTTGGAGAAGTCAGTCTGGATTATGCTGCTGAAACGCTGCACTGCACAGCTGACACAAATTGATTTAACAGAAAGCCGCCTGCATTCCTAAGACACACAGCCACCAGGGTAGCTTTTAGAAACTGTTGTACACGAGTGAAAATTCAAATACAGCTTGGAAAACTCTGCAAAAAATCCTAGTAACATTTCAATACATTTAAGATGCATTTTATTGCTAATTTGTATGGAAAGAAAATGTTCCCTATTTAAGTATTGCTGTTATTAAAATTCATCAATTATTTATAATTACTGTTAGCCTTTGGCTTTATTATTCTAGCAAATTATTAAAAATAATCTATATCATATCACCCTAAATTCAAAATAGGAGCTCTGGATCCCTGGACATGTACCCAGTGAGTATATCACATAGTTACTGTTGTTCTCTGTTTACCTGAGTGTAGGGAGCTCCTTGACAGTCTAAACGGACCACACTGACTCAGAAGAGGGAAGTTTTCNCAGAGAATNAAACTTCTCTATTTTATCAATCAGAGTATTTGAACAAATATGAATGATGGAGTCATATTTAGGTGCTAAATAGAGTATATATAATATATTGTATACATTATGCACATGTCTTTATTTGTATTTATATTCTGTTACTGAATGTAATATATAAAGTAATATATTAATATTATATTAATATTACTTAAATGAATTAATATTACTTAATATATTAATATTACTTTTACATAATATATATCCATAAATGTATATAATATGCATATATGTATATATTCTTTTACTTAAATAACTCAAAAAAATCTTTAGGATTATATTCATGTTCCATTTATTTTCTGCAAATACTATTATTTAATTCCTTACCATTGAATAAGAACACACATACACATACATCTGCTGAAAGACATCTATGCTGGCTTTTTATCCCAGCTGTGTGTTTGTAGCTAAAAACNAAACCCATATTAATATAGTATATTTGTCAAAACTGAGTAGCCAATAGTAATTAATTTTATTGAAGGAAGTCTATAATTTACACCAAGATTCACTGTGTTGCATGGTTCATTTTACCAAAATGCAGCTTTATGTATTTTAATGTATGAAAAACTCTGTTTCACCTACCCATTCCCCTTTCCTTCCATTATGCCTTTGTAACCACTAAAGATTACTGTCTGTGTCCTTTTGCTGTTTCCTGACTGTAATTAGAACTGCACCAGAGTGACTTATTTCATTCAGTAAAATTTATTTAAANTAATGTGCTTTCAAGCTTGAGACCATGTATGTTCTCCTTGCTAAAAAGTATTCTATTGATTTGAAGTAGGACAGTATTTTTCTCTGAGGTGAGAAAGATGTAATAACATTATTTCTTAATGTTTCAGATATTTTACAGTTTCATTTGCTACACATCTTGTTTCTCATGCACTTGTCATTCTTCTAAATTATACTCAAAGATACTTTCATTGGCTCTCTAGTGGAAATCATGGTTAAATGTCTCTTCTCTGAAACATTTTAGTTTGAATAGGTACTTTTCAACAGCTCAGACTTTCTATCTTCCTAGAACAGTAGTTCTCAATCTCTGGGTCATGACCCTTTGGTGGTGGTGGGCAGGAGGTTGAACAACTCTTTAACAGGCATTGCCTAAGACCATCAGAAAACACAGATATTTAATTACAATTCATGACAATAGCAAAAATGCAGTTATGAAGTAGTGACGAAAATAATTCTATGGTTGGGGGTCACCAACCGTAGAGAAGCTGTAGTAAAGGGTCATAGCATTAGGAAGGTTGAGAACCACTATTCTAGAGGAAGTTGATTTTATCTCATGTTTATACCTTGGCTTCTATAAAAGTGAATAAAGACCATAGAATGGCAGTCTCTTATTAAAACAAATTCATCCCTCTATTTTTGTGGATGGAAATGAACTGATTATACAAAGGGGAATATGAAAGGTAGGAAAGAGGTTGAAATAATGAAGAGCTTCATTAAAAGATTTTATGGAAATCTGTTCATGACATATGAAATGTGAAATATACCATGAGATTCGAGAAAAAAATATTGGAAACGTGGAGAGTTCTTCCTATTACAAGTTTATCTATTGAGGAGAGAACCAAAGGATCAATGAGGGATGGAAGTGTACTTAATGTGTTCAAATATCACTATGACTTCATCAAGATAACTCTGTCCATGAGGTTTCCTTAAAAAATATATACAGCATGTTATTTTTGAAGGTATCTCACTTACATACTTCAATATTCTTAAATCTCATCAATATTGTAAAAATTGTATCACCTATTAATTTGATGTTTCATATAAATAAAAATAAGGTTATAAGTTTTACCAAGATCAAGAAGTTTAGTTTGTGTTATTAATTAAAATCATATTAAAATTTNAAAATATATTAAAATAACATTTCAAGTTCTTTCTTTTAAGTGATATTATAGAATTGTCCTTTTAATCAAAAGATTGGTGGAAAATTATAATCTAAAGGAGTATGTAGAAATCCAAAGTAATTATGTAATTACTTAGATTCAAAACTTATTATCTTTTGACAGCTAGTAACTATTAATTTATTGTCTTTACCTTCTTTCCTTTGTGAGCATGGTGTCAAAAATTTAATAAAAATAGTGACAGTTCAGCTTCTTATTAACTATTCTCTATCTTCTTTGCATTTGAAATTNAAAAATAGGAGTACAGTTGGAGGTATGACTCAGCAACTGAGAGTGATTGCTGTTCTTCTGGAGGCCTATGTTCAGTTCCATCACATATGATTCAAAACAGAAGTCAGAGAATAAGAAGTCAGGAATTTAAAAGATAGCAAGGGTTTATATGGCGTTGTTTGCAGGAAGGAGAGGGAGGCTGATGTTATTATAATATCAAAAATTAAAAAATGCTTCTGTGATTCCAGTACCTGGTAACCCCCACATTCTCTGCTGGCATCTGTTTGCACTCTCANGCATGCATGTGTGGCACACATAAACTCAAGCAATCACATACTCATAAATAAAAATAAATGCTTGAAAGTACCTACATTTTCTTTCTTTTATTTTTTTCAGTTTTTGAGATTATAATAGAATCACATTTGTCCCTTCCCTTTCCTTCCCCTCAAATGTTCCCATACAGCTCTCCTCACTGTCCTTCAAATTTACGGCCTAGTTGTCAGTTTGTGGAGAGCAGCCCATTGACTTGGTAACAGCCTGGGTTGTTTGGGGATTTCTAAGAGACCCCTTTGGCCAACAACTCAACTGGATGTAACCCAGTCCCTGTACTGGAAGCTTTATGTGGTGACAAGAGATGTNCAGTTGGGACTCCATCTTCCCCATTACTTGGAGATTTCCTTAGGATTGCCTTCATATATCTTAGGAAATGTCCATTGCACTAAGATTTCATACCATGTCTCAAATGACCCACAAGTTTGGCTGACTCCCCCTTCATTCACTCTCCCTCATCCTGATCCTCCTGTTTCAGTCCTACCCACCTTTACCTGTACTCCACCAATAAAAATAAATAAAAGAAATGGATAATTCTTTCAATATATACCACACAACAAGTTAAATCAAGATCAGACTGCCAATTTAATAGACCTTTAACCTCCAGTGAAATAGAAGCAGTAAGTAAACACCTGCTAGCCAAAACATTCCCAGGGCCAGATGGTTTTACTGCACATTTCTACTAGACTTTCAAAGAGTAGTTAATGCCAAATACTTCTCAAAATAATCCACAAAATAGAAACAGAAGTAACATTGCCAAATTTGTTTTGTAAGACCACAGTTACTCTGATATCAAAACTACATGAAGCAACATGAAGACACAACATAGAGAATTACAGACCAGTTCCCCTATGAACTTCAAAAAAATACTCAAGAAAATTCACATTTATTCATCTTACATTTTGCTCATTATTGAGTAACTATGTAGTTATCTGGTTTTTGGATCCTTTATAATAAATTGTAAAACTGATTCTTGAACTGTTTATATGATTTATTTGATATATTTGTTTTTGATGATATATTTGATGATATATTTGTTTTTATGTACTGAAAAACAAAATATCTTATGTATATAATTTGCTGTGTTCTTCTTTCCTTTGTTTTTTATTATCCATCTTTAAAAACTGTATCTGTCCAGTAAAAGTGATAGTATCATTGTGCTTTTTTAAAACTTTAAAAAATTAATATTCAAAATAAATTACATTATTTATTTGAAGAATATGAAATTCAAGAATGTGAGGCCAGGGAGATGGCTAACTAGGTAAAGGTGCTTGCTACCAAGACTGAGAACTTGAGTTCATCCCTAAGGACCTACCAAGTGAAAGAATAGATTTCCTCAAGTCATACTATGACTTCCAAACACATATGGCACATGCATAGATACACACCACTACACTCAAAATAAATTAATTTATGAAAAATCATAATTAAAATAAATGTGGTACTTAGCTAAAAGTCACTTTAACAAAAAATTATGAGTTTAATATAGCAGATTCCATTCATATTTTACATGAGTAAGAAGTTAACAACTACTTCATTGATAAAAATACCTAGTTTTTTTGTTTTTATNTATTCTATATTTATATGGATGTTTCCTAATGTTAGTGTTGTTTCTTGACTTTCATTTGAAGCCCTTTAAAATTAAATTTATGTTATCATCAGTTAATGTATTCAGCTCTAGATTAAAACAACTCCTAGAATTTCACAGGGACTGTGTTACATCTATAGATTTTCTTTGTTATCCATAAATATTGAGACATTATTTGAGAGAAGTGCAGGTTTGCTCCCCTGTCTGCCTGCAGTGTCTTCCCTGACTCTGCCTTTCTTCTTCCTGTATCTTTGTTTGGATTTCCTGCCTGANTCTAACNTGTCTTGCCATAGGCCAAAGCAGCTTCTTTACTAACCAATGGTAGCAATACATATTCACAGCATACCGAAAGACCATCCCACAGCACAAGATGTCCATAAATATGAACACACACAGACAGATACGTAACTATAATTGATTTCCAATACTCAAGTGTAAACCCCTCCCATTTTCCACAGATANCCTACATTATGCAAAGGAGTCCCTAGGCCAACAGCATTGCTCAGCAGTTTAGCATATCTTTTCCTGGGGAAAGAGTTTGGAGTTTTATCTCTAAAAACAAAATATAGCTTCTTTCTATCATGTTTGTAGTAATATTATGATGAGTGAAAGTTGAGTATTATCAAATGTTTTCAATGTATCTCTTGAAATTTTATGTTTTTTCTGGTTTTTATTTGTGGTATGATGAAACACAATATCTGAGTTTAGAAAGTAAATCAATATGGAACATGACACAATAAATTGTTATGTAATAACCAATTATATTTTGAAATATTTTATTAATGAATATGGCACATATAATTCTAAGGTAGATAAATTTATTCATTCTAAGATGTTCATAACAAATTCTCAAGCCTATGCATGAATTGTGNACATCAGATAAGGATAAGGGCTTGCCTGCAGGGTGCAAGGACTGCCCTGGGTTATTTGAGTGGAAAAGTCTACTCACAGAGTCCTCAGAGGTAGAAAACTTTTCCCAAGACCACAAGCAGATGAGACCTGAGGACTTAACTCAGTGTTACAGTCTTTGTATGAGGAATAAGCAGACCATGAGCAGTGGATGCTGTGCAAAGCTGAAAAAAAAAACATATAAGCAGCCAGAAAATGAGAATGATGGTCTTATAACTGAAAAGGAATGAATTCTGCCATCAATGAAAAAAAGTGAGAAATCAATTTCTCACAGATTTATTTTTCTGCTCAAGAAATAATAAGTACTAGGTTTTCATTACAAAAGAATTCCAACTGACAAATGAATAAAACTGATATATTTACATACTCATTTTCTCCTCAAAAGAATTAGTGGGCACNAAATTCCATTGATACAAATATTCCAGTACAGATATTATNTGATTCATTAGAGTAGCCTTACAGTGCAGACAAATTAATCTTACAAGATTAAAAGAGAATAAATATTAGTGTGAGTAATCAAAAAACATGTAAACAATTTTCAAGACACAAAAATTAAAGAGAAATAAAAGATTATTTAAAACTCTATTGAATGAGTAGAATCCTTTCTCCATAAACTGAACTGCAAAGAAAATGGCCAGATAANGGAGGTCAACCACAGACTAAGACAAAGTTAAAAACAGATAGATGGAAGCATTGTATTTGTATTCCTAGTCAGTCAGATGGTCAGGTAGGATAATGGATAGATATAATTAAATTAATGTTATTTTTAAATGTATAATCAATGTAGTACTGGTATTGTGTTTATAATAAAATACTTAGTAACTTCTAAAATCAAATGACAGATTACAATTATTATAGAGACAAAAGTGAAATATGAACTGTTAATATAAAATTAAAGTAATATTCAATTCAGGGAATAGTAAGAAAATTAGAAAAGAAATATTTGAGAAATATAAGGAAAATATGCTGTTTGAAAAATTAATAAAGCCGGNCAGTGGTGGCACACACCTTTAATCCCAGCACTCGGTAGGCAGAGGCAAGCGGATCTCTGTGAGTTTGAGGCCAGCCTGGGCTACCGAGTGAGTTCCGGGAAAGGCGCCAAAGCTACACAGAGAAACCCTGTCTCGAAAAACCAAAAAGAAAAAAAAAGGAAAAATTAATAAATTTTGGATAGATAGAGGTGACTTTAATATATGAGAAGTTTTAGTGGAGTAATAACAATGCAGGGCAATGTAGGGATTCTGGGTGCTTTTAGAGTATTTATTTATCTGGGAAGTGCTTAAAATTGAAACTATGAAGGTTTTGTTGGTCAAAGGAGCATGTTCTAATGTTTGTCGGTACCACAAACAGAGTTTGAATAATTTTAACTTAAGGGTGATGAATCCTGTCCCCAGGATGCTAACTATCCCTAGACCAAGGCCAACCATGCATATTGTGTGGACATGTTTTATGTGACAAACTGAAAACATACAAGTGAGAAAAACTCAGCCTTTTAAACTAAGTTAGGATGCTTGGTTATAGTATACCATTCTTATCATTTGACTCCAATTACAGACCAATTGTTGGAATTTTAAATTTTCATTGCACAAAAAGTTAGTATAATCCATATTTAAATTTTTTAAGAGCATGCTCTTTTATTCCTTCTTTTTTATGGTTTCTTTTCTTTTCTTTCTTTCCTTTTTTTTTTCTTTTAGAAATGCTTTCTGCCTCATGATCATAAAGATATTCTCCTAAGGCTAACTTAAATTATTTTATGTTTAAAATTATATATGTCAACTGCTGTGCTTTCCCTCCTAGAACATTTTTTGCCACTAATCAGGACTGCTGAGTCTATCTGCTGGTTCATCAAATACTTATGGAATCTCTAATTTGTGCAAGACATAATTTTAAACATTGGGGCCAGTGCATTAATATATCACAGGGACTTATGTAGTTTATTAGCATAGAGTCATTTTAGTATGGGAGAAAGAAAAAAGACAACCTTTATAGAATTAAGTTTATGTAGTATGAACTCATGTTAAACTCTAAGAAAAACATAAAACACAGTAAATTATGGTAAGAAGAGAAAAAGAAAGGAGCTGTTTCACATGATTGGCTAACAAAGGTGTCTCCAAGAGATGACAGCAGATCTGAGGGTTGAAAAAGGTAAAGATATAAATGGGGGTTTTGCTGCTGTTGTTATTATTATTATTATCAACCACTTGTTCAATTAGTGTTATCCATTTGCTCATGGGTATGTAACTGTCTATTGACTCATGGGCAACCTAGCAGTAGCCGCAATTCTGGCTTGTAGAAAAAGTGCTAAAGTTCTTATTAATAAAAAACATGGAGGCAGATATTGGGATTGAAACCTGAGAGATAAGAGGAATAAGAAAAGTCACAAGCTAACCTCACCTCACCAACTCNATATCTTCCAAAGAGAGCTACTTCCTGTATACCCATGCCTATATGCCTTTCTGTTCTGCTATCTCATTGCTCTCTGTTCAGCTACATCANTTCCTCTTCCTGCCTAGCTCTGTCACTTCCTGTCTGTCTGTACAGACATCCAGATCTCCACGGTTAACTAGTGTTGGAATTTAAGCCATGTGCCACCACAACTGACTTCGTTCTCAGTGTGGCTTTAAACTCACAGAGATGCAGACAGATCCCTGCCTCTGAATGATAGGATTAAAGGCCTGTGCTATCATTGCCTGACTTTTATGTTTACTATAGTGGCTGGCTTTTTCCTCTGATCCTCACATAAATTTTATTGGGGGACACAATACATCACCACATACCCCCTTTTTGTCTAAAATAAAAAAAGTTATAACTAATAAGAAAAACTGTATACAATAAGTATAATAACTATATACAATATATACAATCAATAAACATATGAAAAATGTCTAGTCCATTTGCATTTGACAANTTCAGTGAAAATATTCAATTATCTATCCTATTTTGGTGAGTCCTAAATGTACCTAATTCATTTTCTATCCTATTTTATTTTAGCAACAGAAAATTATCTTATGATGTCACTCA
The DNA here is from genome assembly GCA_001675575.1 of Neotoma lepida. Taxonomy (NCBI): domain Eukaryota; kingdom Metazoa; phylum Chordata; class Mammalia; order Rodentia; family Cricetidae; genus Neotoma; species Neotoma lepida. The sequence goes on from LZPO01097487.1 coordinate 69,418, forward strand.
AATTTATACACTTTACACCTATTAGTGAGTTTCTTTTATGAATTTCTTAACAAGGAAAACTATAACTACAACTACCTAATCTTCAACTCCCTCCGAGACCTACAGCTTGACCCCACATTCAGTGAGAGCATTCCATGTATCAGATAAATTTGAATTCCTCCAGTGTCCTGTCATGATTCAGGATTTTAAATTCTGGAAATTGCTGGTATTTTTGGAATTTGGCTTCCCATTCTTCTCAGCTTGTAGGTGCTTCATCTCCTTTATTAAATGCCAGTCTATCATTGAGAGGCCAGACTCCTTCAGCCTAGTCATGCCTCCAAGAATAACTGTCCCAGCTACTGTTCCACTGCACACCAGGAGTCATCATTCGACTGCCTGTTCAGCTGTCTTCAAAGGAAGGGGCACTGTACATTTTCTGGATTGCAAAGCCACTTCAGCAATGGTGACATGTTGCCCTGGNTTTTCAGAGGATGCCTGTTGCCAAAGCTGCAACCACACTTGTCTTGGCAAGGATCAGTAGTCCTTTTTTGTGTGTCCTGCTTGTCCATTTTGGACAGGCAATGTCAGCAGTTGATGCAAGGGCACTTTCTTGCCCAGTGGCTAACTTGTGCCACAATGAAAGTTAACTCCATATGCAGTTTCTTCTATNTCCATATCTTCCCTGAAGTAGATTGGTGCTGCCAGGAGCAGACATGTCTCATAGTCATAAAAAAAGAAAAAATAATCTATGTTATTAAAACAGTTTAAGTGCCAGATTTTATAAATTTCTGAAGGGTTTGAAGATGACCTGTTTATCTAAAATATATCTCTGCTTGACCTTGAAAACATACCAATATGACTGCAAGTTTGATTTTAATGACTAACTACTAACATACATTTTTTTTATATCCTAATTAGTTGGTAATAATAACTTTCAAGGATTAGCAAATTTCATTACATTGTTAAATGAACTATATAGGTACAATACCTTGAACAAGATTAGATATATATGTACAATATTTTCTAACAAAATCAATCTCAAATTTGTATCAATATATATAATTTGTATACAATATACAAAAAACCAATCCAATGAAAAATATTTAAAACTAGTAGTTACTTTTTAAAAATAGACTCAATAATCTACCTTTTTTATCTATATCATATCTATAGCCTCTTTTTTATCAGAGTATATTCAATAATCTACTTCTTATCTATATCCTCTTTTATCTTTTCCTTCTCTTTTTTTAAAAACATGAACCTTAAATCTAATCTCCTTTGTTTAGCCTTTTTCCTGACCATTTACAATAACAACTTGTAACCAATGATCCCAAACAATGACAATTATTCAAAACCCATAGGATGACCAAAAACCACCTGCCCCACCTCTTGGAAATGTGGGCAGTGTGTTCTTAAAATTGCTTCCTGCTGTTTGTGGGTAAAGGCATCTTTAGGGGATCCTGAAAAGAAAATTTTGGGTTAATTTTCAAGTCCTGAGAGTGGTAGCTGTATCATTTNTTGCCCAGTCTCTCCATAATGTGAAAGTGCAGGGCTTATCTCATGTCCTGTTCAAGTAGTCTGTGAGGCTAGATCTTCTCAGCTAGCCATCTTGAAATTATCCTGAGCAGTTTTTAGTCCAAAGCTGATCTCTGGGTGGTATTTGTCAGCTTAGTGGTATTATTTACTATTGTACATGTGGAATCCTTGTTGTGGGACCACATCATCTTGGAGGCTTCAAAGTCATCATCACTGTTAGGCATGGTCATGATTCCCTGCAGAAAACTGATAGAGACTAAAACACAAAAACATGTACAGGCAGCTAGATGAAGCCTTTTTTTCTAGAATTAGTAGAATTAGTTAGTACTCTATATGACCATTAATATCATCACAAAAGTTTAAGAATGCATACATAGATCTTATAAATTTTGATACAAAAGTCATACCTTCAGAAATGTTTTAAAGAATCAAAACAGAACCAAAGAACTATGAGATTAGTGGCAGTAGAATAGTTCTTTAATTTGGTTTTCTTCTGTACCATATCAGATAGCTCTTTTGACATGATACAGAGATTTTGCGTTTTCCTTTTAACAAACATGCTTGAGTTTAGAGAAGGAGAGAGTCATTCTCCAACTCCAAAGCCAGCTTTAATTTTTAATTAAACTGGGACTACTTAAAGACTATTTGTGTTATGTGACTTTAGAGAAGAACAGAAACAAACATTTAGGAAGACTTATGAAATTTTATATGATATATCAATAGGCCAAATTATTCTTTTTCTTGGGACATTTTTTGTTGGATAATTTGGCCTTTTTCTTCAGATGACTTATTTGTTCAGTGTTCTAAGATTCCTTAGCCTTCATTCTCCTGAAAGACAAAAACAAAACCCTTCCCCACACCTAACTTTGGGGAGGTTCCCTTTTGGCAAGTTATATCTAATTAAATAAAAAGCATTTGTGAGTAGTATGAGTTAATTTTAAATTAGATGGTCATGCTGGTTGATGAACTATCACTTCTTCTAATTAAGAAGTCTCTTTTGTTCAAATCGAATCTTTATCAATTTTGATGGTAACCATAGCTTTTCTTCTCTTATAGAAACAAAAGCAAAACCTCATCCACAACGTAACACATATCCTGGTTTTCATTCTGAGGTCAGCATATTTTTAAAGTATATAAGCTGATTTAACTCTGTAGTTTTTTCTATTATCCAATGTCTCTCAGCAGCTGTTGTTCCTTTCTCATTAGCACTGAGAAAATTCAAAGTTAATAGAGCATTATGTAATCTATTTCTGAGGGATTTTGTTACCCCTTTCTGATTATTTAGCATATCCTTTAGAGTTCAATTTGCTCTTTCTATGACTGCTTGGCCTGTAGGATTATGTGGTATACCTGTGATATGCTTTATATTGTAATAAGCAAAAAACTGTTTCATTTTATCAGAGACATATGCTGGAGCATTGTCAGTTTTAATTTGTACAGGTATACCCATGATGGCCATAACTTCTAGCAAATGCATGATTACAGAATCAGCTTTTTCAGAGCTCAGAGCATTTGCACACTGAAATCCTGAATAGGTATTAATGGAGTGGTGTACATATTTCAATTTTCCAAATTCTGCAAAGNGAAACACATCTATTTGCCAAATTTCATTTCCTCTGAGTACCCTTTGGGTTATACCTTGCTGGTAGTGGAGTCTGNTTGTAAAAAGAATAAGTAGGACATTTCCTTATAGTTTCCTTGGCTTGTTGCCAGGTTATAGAAAAATCCCTTTTTAAACCCTTACTATTAACATGGTATTTTTATGAAATTCTGGGCCCTTTAGCACATTTCCTATCAATAGTTTTTCGATCTCATCATTACTTTGTGCTGAGGTCCTGGCAGACCTGTATGGAATCAGATATGAGTTATATNTAAGGGATGCNTGCTATTCCTGATTATATCTTGTAAGTGAATAAGTAACAAAGTTAATTTTGACTCATCATGGACAAATTCTACAGTCTCAATATGTAAGACCATTCTGTCATCATACTGAGACTCAATAACTATGTTGAAATTTCTGAAAAATCCATTAATACCAACAGAATAGCACACAATTCTGGTTTTTGAACTGAATTATAAGGACTTTGAACCACTTTACTTAAATTTTCTGATTTGTAACTTGCCTTTCCCTATTTGTTTAGATTTTTGTAAAATATATGGGCTCCAGATATGGGTGTTTTCTCTACAATGTGAGGCAGAATCCCATCAGCTTTCTTTATAAGTTGAATTCTATCACTTTTGGGATATTTGCTGTTAATCTCTCCCAAAAAATTACTGCAAAGTTTTTGTCAAGTTTCACTTTCTGCCCATAATTTTTCAATGTCATCCTTAGTTATAGGTATGACAATTTCTGCTTGGTCTATTCCTGCTAATTAATGAAGTCTCAATTTTCCTTTTAAAATCAAGTCAGAGATCTTTTCTATGTAAGTTTTTAATTTTTTATTCTGTTTATTTGGTAGAAATACCCATTCCTATATAATATCTGCCCTCTGCATTAAAATTCCTGTAGAAAAATGCTTAGAGGGTAAAATGACCAAAATGCAATCAATCTTTGGATCCACATGATCCACATGTGCATCCTGTACTTTCTTTTCCACCAAGGCCAATTCTCTCTCAGCTTCAGCTGACAATTCTCTTGGACTATTTAAGTCCTTGTCACCTTCTAAGGTTTTGAACAAATTACTCAGTTTATCATTTTTGACCCCAGCAACAGTCCATAGATGGGAAATGTCTCCAAATAATCTTTGAAAGTCATTAAGAATCTGTAATTGATTTCTCCTAATTTGCACCTTTTGGGATCTAATTTTTTGAACTTATTTTAGAGCCTAAATAGTTAATAGACTCTCCTCTTTGTATCTTTTCAGGAGAAATTTGTAATCCCCAACAAGACAAAATTTTCTTTACTTCTTCAAACATTTTTTCTAAGATATCTGCATTTGAATCAGCTAGTAAAATATTGTCCATGTAATGATAAATTACAGATTTAGGAAATTGTTTATGTATTACTTCTAATGACTGTCATACAAAATACTGGCACATGATTGGGCTATTTAACCTTCCCTGGGGGAGAACCCTCCATTGATATCTCTTAACTGGCTGAGAATTATTATAAGTAGGCACCATGGTGGCAAATCTTTCTCTGTCTTTTTCTTGTAAGGGTATTGAGAAGAAACATTCTTTTAAATTGATAACTATAAGAGGCCATCCTTTAGGTAAGAGAGTAGGTGAAGGAATTTGGGATTGTAGAGAGCACATTGGCTGAATAACCTTGTTAGTTGTTCTTAGGTCTGTTACCATTCTCCATTTACCAGATTTCTTTTTAATAACAAATACAGGAGAATTCCAAGGGCTGGTTAATTCTTCAATATGCTGATCATTTAATTGTTCTTATATCAGTTCTTCTAAAGCCTGCAGTTTCTCTGTGGTTAAAGGCCATTGCTGAACCCATAGAGGCTTGTCTGTTAACCATTTTAAAGATAGAGCTGTTGGTGTCTTTGAAAGATTAGCAGTTGTTCTACCCTATTCTTGTAAAATCTGGATGGCGGGTGACTGTTCTTTATAGTATCTTCTAATATTTCTCTCAGAAACATGTTAGTTTATGGTTGGTTTCTGAGGTTGGAGGAATGTTAATCTGGGTATTCCATTCTTTCGTTGTTGTTGTAATAGATCACAGACCCATAAATTCATAGCTATATTAGCCACATATGGTTTTAATTTTCCACTCTGTCCTTCTGGCCCTATACATCTGACCGATCTTGCATTCTGTTTCACTTGACATAATGTTCCATGTTGGTGTCCAAGAGCCATGCTGCCAGCCATGCTGCCACCACCATACTGGTTTGGGTGATCTGAGCTGTTATAGGAGCCATGGTGACATCTGGCCAGAACTGTTGCTCAGGACCATGTCTTGGTCCATGGTCTATGGTCTGTCTCTTATACACATCTAGATGTGTATAAGAGACAGATATTAGCCACATATGGTTTTAATTTTCCACTCTGTCCTTCTGGCCCTATACATCTGACCGATCTTGCATTCTGTTTCACTTGACATAATGTTCCAATCCGTAACAGCTGAACATTTACCTCCTGAAGAAGACAATCTGGAGGCCAAAATTCTGGGGCAGTTAATGTGATATCAGCACCAGTATCTATATGACCTTCCAAGAATGTCATTTATTTGTATTTTTAATTTTAATCTTTGTTCATTTATAGAAGTTTTCCAAAAAATTCACTTTATGGTTTCTCCTGTATTTCCCATTCTCTCTGATGCAGTTGTTCTATCACTCCAAGCATTATGGTTTTTCACAATATGTATTTGGTTATTTAATTTTTCTGAGAAAGGGTTTCCTCTCTGATGGCAAGAAAGAACTGAACTGAATTTGCCATGGGGGCCTGTGTGAGACCCCTCAGGGACTTTCCCAATGGCAGATGCAAAGAATTATCTTGTCTGTCCCTTGTTGATCTACATTCATTAGTCCAATATTTACCTTTATCACACCTTCTGCATAATCCAGAAGAGAGTAGCATTTTGTTGCCACTGTTCCTTGAAGAAACATTGTTTCTAGAAATGCCTTGTTTATAGTCCCTTTTGAGGTGACCTTATTTACCATGATTAAAGCCTCTGACATTATTATTTTTCCTCAAAGCTCTTGATTCACCTCTCCTATCCACATATCGTCATGGTCATGAGACTCAATATTAATTGTGTCCCTGATCCAATCTTCCAATGGTGCTGATCTTGCCTTTAATGGCCTGATTACCCTTTTGCATGCTGCATTTGTATTCTCAAAAGCCAAAGATTCACTTATTATCTGTGTATCTTCTGAATTTGGTATAATTCTATTTACTGCTAAAGACAGCCTTCATAAGAAATCCATGAGGGATTATTTGGTGCCCTATATATCTTTTGTAAATCATTCAATTTTCTTCCCTGCTTTCTCAGTTCTGTCACTTGCATTCATGGCTGCCATGTGGCATAGAATTAGGGTTTGGTTATCATAGAAATATTGTCTTTGTTTATCAGAATAATCAGCTTCTCTAAGAAGCTGATCCTAGGAAATTTACACACTTCTAGTCCTACATTGTTGCTCTATAGTTTTAGCCTCCTCTTTTTACCATGTTCTCCACTGTAACTGTGGATCAGACTCTAACACCCCTGTAGCTAATTCTTTCAAGTCCTGAAACATAATTCTATTACAAGTTGATCATGAGTTTAACATCTGTTTTACAAATGGAGAATGCATGCCATATGACACTATTGCTTCTTTAAATCTTTTTAAATCTAACATTTCCACTGGAGTCCAGTTAGCTCATACATACCCTTGAGCATTTGGCAGTTCCAGTAAGGTTACCTGGTAGATTAATATTTTCTGTCTGGTAACCTGAGGCTGTTTCTCTGTAACTGTATAATTCAATCCTGAGATAGGTTCACCTTTAAATTCTTTTGTCTGGGTCTGAATTTCTCTATAATTCATTTTAACAGGTTTTTCTAAAGCTTTTATTTTGGCACTCAAGTTGACCAACGTTTCTAATGCTAAAATAAAAATGACCAAACAAATAATATCCATGATTGATGTTATGTACATCCCATCAACATTAATTATCCTCTCATTTAATTGTTCCATTTTCACACTGCCTAATTTGCTATCAAATAGAGACCAAATTCCTTCCATTGTAAAAATGTTTCCCATTTTTTAATATGGAAAAAAAATCACTTTAAACTAATTTCTCCCTTTAAGATATCTTAATTGACTTACCAAGTCTGTCTACTGTGCAGAACAGTTGATGTCCAAGGGAATTTCAAAGCAGCTACCTAGTGTGGTGACAGTCCGAGATGGGAATCCAGAGAGAGCCCACCACCCACCAGGAGAGAAAAACCAAAAAGACTCCTACCCACATGGAGTGGAGATCTGGCAGTGTGCAGCTTGAGCCTGAGCTGGTGGTGGGGGTGCTGTAAGGCCACAAATGGCTTTTTGGTGAATTCTTGCCACAATTGTTGGAGCACCAATTTTTAGGGGAAATGTAGTAATGTTTTGTCTCCCCCGTATACTGAGTCCCCCAATTAAATTTGTCTGAGGATTAGAGAAAAAAGCCAGCTACTACAGTAAACATAAAAGTCAAGCAATGGTAGCACACACCTTTAATCCTATCATTTAGGAGGCAGGGATCTGTCTGCACCTCTGTGAGTTTAAAGCCACACTGGGAACAGAGCCAGGCGTGGTGGCTCATGCCTTAAATTCCAACATTAGTTAACCATGGAGGTTTGGAGGTCTTTACAGACAGACAAGAAGTGACAGAGCTGAGCAGGAAGAGGAAGTGAGGTAGCTGAACAGAGAGAAAAAGAGACAGCAGAACAGGAAGGCATATAGTCATGGGTATACAGGAAGTAGCTCTCTTTGGAAGCTGTAGAGTCGATGAGGTGAGGTTAACTTCTGGCTTTTTTCTGTTCATCTGATATCTCAGGTTTCAACCCCAATTTCTGCCTCCAAGTTTTTTATTAATAAGACCATTTAGTAATTCATCTACACTCACTCAGTAATTGATACTAACTTCTGAGATAGAAAAGTTCTGAAGAATACATTGACAAAGTGCTATCTCTCAAGATTTGAGATGCCCTTAGAAACAGAAATGAAATTGGATGTATGGTCCTTTTTAATTTTTAGCTTTATTTCACTGAAGTCAGAAAATAATGACTTTAATATCTATCACTTGAAATACACTCTGATTGACTTCATCCTAGCATCTGAGTCTTTGAAAGACATTTATGAGGGAATTAGGTAAGAATCAAAAGTTATGACATGGCTCAGGTGGGTGGAAGACAATCATAGGCCAGCCTGGGGTCTCAAAGCCTGGGCTGGCTGAAGACATTCACTGCCCACCAGTACCTCATGATGAGCAAACTGTAGTGGTAGAATGTATGACATGAAGGCATTGAGAAACAGGATGATATGGGTAACCTGCTTGCCACCCAGAGCCAGGATGCTGCCAAGGACCATGTCTGAGTATGTGGTTCTACAGGAGCCAGGGTCTGAGTTAATGCCAATGATTCATGTTGCCATAACCTATGTTGCTGAAGTCTGAACTGCCATCTGTGGCCATATTGGTGTCTTGGGCCCTGCCATAGCTGGGTCCATGTCAATGTGGGTGGCCTGCACTGCCACTTGGGGCCATGATGATGTCTAGTCCAGAGCTGCATCTGAGGGACATGTGTAGGACCATAGCCTTACTGAAGCCAGGGTCTATGTTGATGTCCATGACTTCTGTAACCATCGAAGGCCATGTGGATACCTGCGGTCTAGACAATTACCTGGGGCCAGGTTAGTGTCTGAGGGCTATACTGCCACTGGGGCCATGCATATCTGAGTGGCCTGCACTGCCACCTGGGGCCATAATGACATCCAGGCCTGGCTGCTGCTCAGGGTCATGTCTGGGTCTTTGTCTCTATAGCAGCCAGGGTCTGAGTTGATGTATATGGCTTCTGTTACCACCAAGAGCTCTTAGGATGTCTGGGGTCTGGTCAGACACCTGAGACCATGTTGGTGTCCAAGAGCCATGCTGCCAGCCATGCTGCCACCACCATACTGGTTTGGGTGATCTGAGCTGTTATAGGAGCCATGGTGACATCTGGCCAGAACTGTTGCTCAGGACCATGTCTTGGTCCATGGTCTATGGTAGTTGGAATCTGTGTTGATATCTGTGGCTTGTGTTATCACAAGGGACCATAAGAACCATGCATGATGAACATCTGTCCCTATACTTACTCAGGAACAAGATAATCAAAATAAACTAAACTTAAAAGGGTCAACAAGATTTGGTGGGCTAGAGGAGTTGGCCACAATTCAGTTTATAAACCTGTTTTCACTGTACACTCAGACAATTACATGGCATACAACTCAGCCCTACGTAGAGACATATTGATGAGCAAAGTATGGAGTGGAAAGATGAGAAAAGAATGAGACGTCAGGACCTATCTCTCTTAGAAAAATTAGTTTATGCAGAGTCACTATGGTGATGTATGACTGAGGAACGACAGAATGCCAGGATTAGACATATAGAAAAATTCTATAAAGATATAAATATGAACATTGTATTATGACAGAATTTGAATGATAACTGCAGCAGCTTTGGCCTGAGGATTTTTGCTGGGCACCCTGATCACTATGAGTTAATAATACACAGCTTGGGACATGGCAAAATGCCTGGGTGTCTTGAAGATTTTGGTTTGGTATAGTGTCCTTGAAGCAACCAAAGCTACCAGCCTGAGAACAGGCTGTCATATGCCTCTAGAGTCTCAAAAGCTGGGTTTTGGGATTAATGAGTAAGAATGATAACTGTTTATTAATGATNTTAAAACTTGAGGGAAAATGATTGGAAATGATAACTCTGTTCTGTCATAGTTTATTAATGATGACTAAAAGATGAGCAAAAGGAAGTGAAATACATGTACAAAAGCAAAAATGATGTGATCTATGTTTTGGAATATCATGAATGTNTCCTTGCTTACTAAATTGTGTATAAATAAAATAGCATTCTGGCTGCTAGTCAGTCAGGCTGCAAGATTCTCCCAGCCACCATGATCTTACCCAACTGACTCCTTACATCCTCTGCTGGGACCTGTCCTACTGGTGATAACCCTCATGTGCTTCCTCTCTGTCCATCTCTCCTAAAATGAAACTAAGAAATATCCCATGTCTAATTCCTCCATCACCGCTCTTGCATCCACCCATCTTCGGACCCTGCTATCATCTGGAGCTGACAATGATATATATATATATATCCTTTCTGCTGTTCTTTATAACTCTCTTATTTAGAGAATCCAATAATAGTTTTTTAAATTATTCCTCCCCTTTATTTCTTTTTAGAACTTGGTAGGTATATGATACAGCCCACTGATATTACCCAGTGATTTAATAATATATTTGATATGTCAATTCTGTTACTAAAGTGTTATATTAAATCAATTTTTTGTTTTTTTCTGTATTTTCTTTGAGTAAAGATATTTCTATGCCTTTAATTTTCCTAATAAGATTCCTTCTTAAAAATATTTTGCTATAATTCAAACCTCTGCATCATCTATGAGTCTATTGATGTTGTTCACTTATTTTTTGATTTATTTATACCTTTGGTAATTTTGATTCAGGAGAAAATATCTTATGTGGGAGTTTANTGAAACTTTAGTTACATTTTCAGTCAGAAATCACCACATCTGCTCATATGCAGCTTACATGGAGACTATCTGTGTGGAGAGTATTATCTCATCAAAGTGTGAGCTGAGTCGGGTTGGGTTGGAGTTTGTGCAGCTTGTTCTAATAATATTTGCTTCTTCCTAGATCATGGGTATCATTCTGATACTAACNACAGGTGTTACTTTTCACTGGAGGCCATCCTTCTTGCTACATTGTGAACTCAGTTTTTTTTGCTCCCATATCTATTGTCTGCTAAAGGCTTCATCCTACATTCCTGTGAGCTCTACAGGTTCTGGCCTTTCACTCTCAGAAGTATATAACTTGTAAAGATACTTCTAGATGCAAAGTGCAGAGCTTTGAACTCTTCCTTTCATTGCTTCAGAAACCTTTCTTCTATGCACAAGCTGCTATGGGAACCTCAAATTCTGTTTTGCCTTTATTTCAGGTCACAAGTTATTANTGTCACTACTTGTTGCAATACCCCATACAGAGGGATATTGTCTATCTCTAATCCCCTAGTTTAGTCTGAAATTTGTATTCTAACAATGAGGCTCTGAAATTGCATAATTTAGGAAACGATAGCTTCTCAGGAGTGAGAACACATACCTAATCAATGAAAATATCTTATGATGGAAAATTGCCATTCAGTGCAGTTCTGCTTCTTGGGGTCTCCTGCATAGAGTCAAGCATATGGAGTACAATTCCTGGACCACAGGAGGGTGACTAGAAGTCTCATCTACAACCTCAGTATTCATAAATTGCTTTATATATCTATATGTAGATGATGACAAGGAACATTGCAGGATGCCAATTTATTTTT